>MJUU01012011.1:166757-251643 GCA_002080025.1 Modiolus philippinarum | reverse complement strand
TCGCGGCTTCGTAGCTCAGTTGGTTAGAGCGCTGGTCTAGTAAACCAGCAAATATGCAAATTTACACTTTTGAGCAGTATAGCACTGTTTAAGTTGACTTAATTTAAGTGCCGGGTACCAGGTCATTCTATTTTTTTTACACAATATATTCCTGTGCATTTTCGAACAATATCATATACATAACAAATCATTACAAACTCTACGTAATTAATTAGTGTAAATTTGTCACTTTATTAAATGTGAAACTGTATTTAGACTTTGTTGGAACAATTTCATCTTAAATAAGGACTACTTTTACATATGTTCTAACTGGTACCCTAATTCGGAAATGCCTAACATGGTGCCCTAATTCGGAAATGCCTAACACCTGCACTACACATTCCGAACAGTTTGAGACGTATTCGTGAATTTCGTTATTTAATATTTAAATTCTTAGTTGTCGTTTTATTTTTTCGTCTTTAAAGTACCTTATCTATGTTGTTGAATATCAGAATAAAACAGCGCGTTTGGAATCTGAATGAATGGGTAAATCAAATACCACTCTGACACTGGAATTTATATATATAGCCCAATAGTGAAAATTGTATTGTAGGGACACACAATAGACAGTTCAATGTACATGTATATGATCTACTAAGTATTGAAATAATAATTGTAATGTTATATACACTAATTCCAATGTAGAATTTGGTCCGAAATGGCATGATCTGAATTATCAATGGTATGATAGAGGGGTGGGTGGGGGAGACAGACTGCACATTGACGCTTTAAATATTTGTATGTATTGATGCATTGACGAATGGAATGAGACAGAAATACACGAATGATCTATCGTCATGTGAAATGTGAATTCAAAGTTACATTGACAAAAGTAATAAATAAATAAAATAATAAAGAAAGAAAAGGAAAACAAAATGATTCCGAAGGTTGATCTTGAAAATAATTTAAAAAAAAACAAGTATAATCTGAGGAATATTTCAACGTATTGGGTTAGAGTGATAGAATATTGAATAAAGATAAAATAACGATGAATTTTGAAAGTGTTGAATTTTGTAAAATAATGAAAAGAACTCGTTGCCTCTTTGGACGAAACGGAATCGGGAAAAATATGGGCAATATTAATATTACTATTATTATTAGGTCGGGCGCAGGTCAATTAAAAATATGTAACTTAAAACGTTTGATTCCTCAATACTTGAAAGGAAATTGGTCAGACAAGTCATGCTAATATCTAAGTACATTAATTTTGTAGAGACTTTGTCTCATGTGCATTTACTCCATATCTTTTCATTCACCATGCATTAAAATAAGATTCAAAAGATTCAAAGTACTCTCTTGGGTAATAAAACAGGCTGTCGGGGCCGGAGCCTATGTAGGTGGAGCCAGGATCCAAGTAAGTAAAGCTTGGAGCCCAATAAGTACTACTAGTAGTGCCCGGATTCCTGTGCAAGGAGCCATGTGAGTGGAGCCCGGAACACTAGTGTCAGAGCCTGGTCCCTTGTGTTGGAGCCCAGAATCCGGTGTTCAAAAAAGGTTGGGACCGGAGCCAAGAGCCCGTTTTATTCCCTAACTCTCTTGCTTGAAGAAAACACCCTGTACGGCTACATTTTACAGTTGTACTGTAAATTGAGCACTGGGCATCTGTATCTAATAATTGTTTCTTGTACTTAGATTTGGGCAATGAAAAAGACAACAGGCACCAGGGTATCCTGTGTATGTTTTGTTTTGCAGGAGCAAAACATGAAGAAAAATATGAGCATTCCACTTTCATTTTTAGCTGTTCTGAGCAGCCCAGTCTCTTTGTAAATGATGTCATATCACTTAACAAGAAGTGTAAAAATATTTAGCAAGATTGGGCTGTAGGTAAACCCCTACTCTCCAAGTACAAAAATTCTGTAATCTAGAGTAATGACTGTCCGAAACTACAGCAGTGATCACCGTACTCAAAGCAGTTGTGAAAGACAGGGTATAATTTTCTTCATATTTTTGAAATCGAATTATCGATAGTCACTATTTTTACTAAAATGAATTGAAGGATATATAGTTGTTAGGAAGATTTCCAAAACGATAAGTGGTCCTTGAGACTTTCAAGAAATTTACAAAACTTGGAATCAAATATTGTTAAAATCCAATTAGTGAATAGAACAAATTTTTAATCTATGGCTTTAATGTACAGTTCCAAAAACTAAGTGGTTTTTGAGACTTTCATGGAATATATCAAAATTTTTATCAAATATTTTGGAAATTGAATTAGTAAAGATGTGTGTCATAATCGAAACAAATTCTAAACGCATTGTTACAGTAGATTTTCAAGAAATTTTGTTCTTTGACATTTACATAGAATTTACCTAAATTGGAACAATAATCTTTGATATTTGAGACTTTCATGAAATTTACCAATATAGGAATCATATCCAATTGGTGAAAATGTTTGTCCAAATCGAAAGAAATTCTAAAAGTATGGCTTGAGACTTTCAGGAAATTAACCAAAAATGAAATTGAATAATCTAATTGATAAAAAAGTTTGTCCTCATCGAAACAAATTCCAAATTAAGTGAAAACCGAAACTTCAATATTAAAACGAATAATTCAGGGACATTGGCAACATTGGAAACACCAACAAAAAAGACACTACATGTGTACGGGAGAGATAAGGAAAAATGTAGACAGATACAGATGAACAACAAGGATTCAATGAAAACCATGGGTGAGATCAGGTGCACCGGTAGAGTAAGCATCCCTACTTCTTATAAGACAGCGGCCCTGTTGAACACGTGAACTCTATAAGACAGCGGCCCTGTTGAACACGTGAACTCTATAAGACAACGGCCCTGTTGAACATGTGAACTCTGCTGTAGTAGACAGCGGCCCTGTTGAACATGTGAACTCTACTGTAGTAGACAGCGGCCCTGTTGAACATGTGAACTCTACTGTAGTAGACAGCGGCCCTGTTGAACACGTGAACTCTATAAGACAGCGGCCCTGTTGAACATGTGAACTCTACTGTAGTAGAAAAGTCAAATTCAGTAAAGGAAAAAAAAACTTCAGCTGTAAAGGGAAATATTTGTTGTCATCTGGGAAACATATATCCAATAGACCATGATGTCGACCGTGTGGCTGTAAAAAGTATGGTTGCTGTGTAGAATTCCAAATAAAAAGTGGTTTTTGAAACTTGCAGGAAATTTACCAAAACTGGAATCGAATATTTTTAAATCTAATTGCTGAAAATGTTTGTCCTAATCGAAACAAATTCTCAAAGCATGATTGCCAGTTAGAATTCCAAAAATAAGATTATATGCTCAAATTAAAAAGTATGAGTCTTTGACATGTTCTGGAAATTTACCAAAGTTGGAATTGGAATCAGAATTCCGACAGCTTATATGCAATCAATCTGCATAAAGATTTAATCTCAAAATCCAAGAATTTTGTAGGAGTTTGTGTCACATGCCATATGTGTCAAAATTGACATCTTTCGGCCTCTTGTTTGCACTAAGACCAATATCAAAAAATGCGAAAGCTTATTGCGCATCTACAGACTATATGAACAATTCTACACGAAAATTAAATTCCTTAATTCAAAAATGTATGAGGAGTTTGAGTCACAAGAAGAGTGTCATGGACGGAAGGAAGGACGAAGGGTTTGACAATATCCCGAAATTTCTTCCCACGTGCAGGGATAATTCAGGAAATTAATAACCGAACCGTCAGTCAAAAACAATTTATGAAAAGAAAATGGCAACATTGGAAACACCAAGAAACATAGATATCAAGATGACAGTGGTTGAAAGCATACTATGCCAGTTAATTTTATGTTTTTTGACAATCCTGCATCCATGGATATAAAGAACATGCTCGACATTTAGCAATCTATTCCATTCAAACCGGTGTGTAGGGCCGTCTTGAACTTACTTTGAGGTATCAACAGAGCTCATTGTTGAAGGCCCTCAAGATCAAGAACGGCAATAAAAGCGTTTTTCCATTGCTTGGTTTTTGCAATGAAGTTGTTGAAACTTTGTCTTATGTAGGAAAAAGAAGGGAAACGGGGAATGTGTCGAAGAGACAACGACCCATAGGGGAGTAATAACAACTCAGAACCACCATAAGATCTTCAATGAACGGTCAGAAAACCCCACACCCAACGGTCGGAGCCGGCCCCTGAATAAAGAGTAATGTGCATTGTTTCATTCATAAGGGAATTTGTGTGAAAATGTTTATCTTATTTCTGATACTTGTATTTGTTGATGGATAATGAAACATCAATGTCGGCATTCTATACTGTTTACTTCAGAAAGTACACGTAATACTGTTATTTAGATGGTCTTGAAAATAATAAAAATATGAGTGGTATGTTTCTCTTTTGTCTCGCCCTCGACGAAAGTTGCTGAAGCAAGATATAGTGATACCACATTTCGTCGTCGTCGGCGTCATCGTACTCAATTATATTCATCCTGTTGTTGACTTCATTAAATCTCTATAGAATCATTTGAAATTTGGTGACCAGCTTTAAAATGTTTTAAAAAATTACATCGGCTAAAAAAATTATTTTGAGTTTTCTGGTAATGTTTTATTTTTTTACACTTAGATTTTTTTATTTTCAAGTATATGTGCATATTAAAAACAGGAAATATAGTGGCTTATTAGGAAGAACCACTTCAATCAACATTTTATGCAAGTGACAATAATGAAAGACGACCTCATGAAAATGTACAGATTGATGACAAACGTTTACATTTCAATCCCTATATAAAGATACTGACGATCTTTTTTTCTCACTAGAATTAAGCTATACTTTTTTGCTCTGTCAATAAGAACTTGCTTCATATAAATCATCCTGATTATTTTTTTTGGCTTTCCCTTTCCCTGATAACTTTTTCATTAAATTTCCGACTCTAGTTTTTTTTTAAATTTTGTTCCCAGCCCCCCCCCCCCTGATAAAACTCAAAAGGTCGTTCCCTAGATGGTGTTCGTATTCTTTTGTAGAAAGTTTGTAGAAAGTACATTTTATTTTGAACTATTGATGTCTGTCACTTGTGAATAGAATTAAACGTGTTTCATTGTTATGGCACACGTGAGGTGACGACGTCACAATAAAGACTTGATTGTTTTTGAATGCGCGTTACGGTCTGCGCAAACGTCGAAACACTTTATCCGGACAGGTAGTAGATAAGTAATAATAATTAAAAAAAACAAATACAAAAAAAAACAAAAAAAAAAAAAAAAAAAAAAAAAAAAAAAACCACACACACAGCAGAAACAAAAGACAAAAAGCGAAATAAAAAAAAAGACATGCAAATATTTTGGTAGAAAATAGCTGTATAATGCTTTTATCGTCAAAAATATCTTATATTCACAAACAGGTACAAGCCGCTTATTCGAATCGGAAACCAGAGAAAAGTTAAAACCTGTGACCAAACGTTTGATTGACGCACCTTCGCAAAACCCTCACCTTATTCCGATTTCCGTTGCATGTGACTCAGGAGAGTAGAAAAATTCGAATTTTGTAAAGGTTCAAACCTCTAGCAATTCTTTGGTAAAGTGCATCAATAATTTCGCCACTTCTCTGTCTACCTTTTAGTCCACAGTCAAAACTAAGATTAGAAAAGTAAGTGACCGTTTAGAGTGGGTGGAAGAAAGGCAAGTTAGAAATTTGGAAGTAAAAGACCCTTTCTCTTGTCAGGGAAAATATTGATATGTTTTCTTTTGGATCCTTGGACCAAGAAGAGCGTTTTTTTTTAATATGACGAGGAGGGGGATGGGTCACCAGTTTGTTCAAGTAACAGCGACATTTACATTTTCTGTTGCTCCTCCTATATTCTTTTGTATTCTCCTCCTCGACAAGTTTTGACTCCTTCAGATTTTATTTCATTTCCAAAGTTAGTAAAGGATAGACCTTATGTGTATGAATCCTTTCCTGAATTAGATCATAGTCAACTCTTGCCTTTGTGAATGTGAGCATGAAGATTTTCATTATAGCAAGAGTTGCAATGGACATGGTTCATGGTCTTGGACCCTTTACTTTTCCCGTTTCTAAGATCAGAATCAAGATTTCAACATAAATGATTGTTCCATTGGCAATGGTTTTCCCTTATTATCATCTCTGTTGGGTACTAGACCTATAAAATCAACCATATGATCTAAATCCTAGAGTAATCGCAACTGACAGTCTTTACTTAAGGGTAAAGGTAATGAGTTTATGAACCAGAGTTTTTTCTCCTACCTGTTGATAAAAGTCTTTGTTCAGTCAAGGTGTTTTTGATGGGTAATTTGGCTACTTTCTCTAAATGAAAAACAAGAGCTGTTAGACAAAACTAGTCAAAATCACTCAAATGATATCCTTTGTTTCCTCCTTCGCCTAAAGATAAGCTTTTCTGTTATTCTATTACTAAAGTTCTTGATTTCAAATTAGTAAGTGTCTCCAGAACATAAAAGTAAAAATTCCTGTTTCTAGTAAGCTGAGGGATGTCACCACCTTTTCAGATTCTCAGTCTTCTTGTGCAAAAGGGTTCTAATTGTTTTGCTAAATCAAGACATTCTAGTAGTTCTTCTTCAGGTAAAGGTGCCAAAGTAAGTGAGAACCGAACCGTCAATCCAAAACGAATAATCCAAGGACAATGGCAACATCGGAAACAAAAAAAAGAAACAGAGACACAACTTGAGTACGGCTAAGAAAAGAAAAATGAAGATACACACACAAAAAGATGAACTACACAGACCCAATAAAAAACCACGGATGAGATCAGGTGCACCGGTAGAGTAAGCATCTTCTTATAAGACACCCGCCTTGTTGAACATGTCAAATCCGGTAGTAAAGTCAAATCCGGTAGAGGAAACAACAATTAAGCTTTAAAGGAAAGATCTGTTGTCATCTGGGAAAAAGATATCCCATAGCGGTCCACAAGATGGTGATGTCGACAGTAAAACTTCTGGAGGAGGGATGACTTCAAGTTTTGGGTAACATACTCTTGTTGAAGTAGCCTATTTGTGAGCAACCGGGCTCTATCAAGGAAGTCACTGTATCGAAAAGCGAATGAGCTGGGAGATGTAAACTCCATATGCCGGCGCTGTTGGGATGTTGCTACGAAGAAAAGGGAAGTTTACTATTGGAAAGGTGAAGTAATCGCGTTTGTCGTACAGCTTAGTTTGAAGTCTACCTCTGTTGTCAATTTCGAGATGAAGGTCAAGGAATGAGGCTGATGTAGAAGTGTCTGTGGTATCCTTAATTTCGAGCTCTTTTGGATAGATCAGACTTGGAAATAGCGTTACGTTCAGTAAATGACGGTATTTCCCTCACTTAGTACCTCTTTCTATAGACAAGGGCTTTACGGCAAGTCTTACTTATAGTCAAGTTGGAGACAGAATAGGTTGTTTTAGCAGGACAGAAAACGAATCCTTTCATTATTACAGAGAGATTTAGAACTATAATTTTAGAAATTTCCTCCCCTGTCAGCAGTTTCCCTTAATCTTTCAGCATACTTGCAGAAATGTTCTTAGACTGACAGGGGAAATGCACACTTTTCTTCAGAGATGTGTCTTAAAGGAAGTGGAGTTCCCTTTTTCTCTAGGATATTAATATCGCCCTTTTCTCTATCCGTAAAATGATAGGAATATAAGGTCAGTGTTCGACCTATCGGTACTGAGCAGGTATCTTGTTATCGCTCCTTTCAAAATGGAGACCAGCAGGTTTATCAGAAAATCGCTCCTCCAAAGGATATGGAAAACATTCCTTGATCTTACAAATGCTCATTTTCACACCCTCAACTTCTTTTTGCAATTCCTCAAGTTCATTAGCTTTTCTTTTAGAACAAAACGTTTATGCTTTCAGTACTATGCCATTTGGCCTTTCCACAGAACCTCTGGAGTTTATCAAACTTCTTACCTTCACGGCGAAGTCAATTCTTATTCATTCTCCCCAAAAGAACAGCTCCTTTTATGCTCTAAATGTGTATTCTCGTGTAACCTTTTTGTGGTTCTCAAACTGGATTTCGTTATCCCTGGAAAAAGTCCTAGATGTTTCTAAATTATTATTTCATTTGTTTGCGGGAGCATTATATAACTATTTTGAAACTGATTTCCCCTAGAGGAGAAAGTTCGGGGTCTTTTACTTCGTTTCAACAGTAAAAACCAAATCACTACCATCGGTAGATGATCTTGGTACTGAATTTGGCCTCCTAATCTTTAGTAATGAGTAAATCTTTCTGACTATTTTTGATTTCTGGCTTAATAAAATTATTTGTTATTAATGCTGTTGATGAGAGGTTTCTCCTTGAAATACGTGTAGAACAAAACAAAAATTAACTGTTAATTATGCAACTTGGTATTTTTTCATGTTGTTGTAAGATGTTTTGGCGAAAAGGCCTGCTATTTCTCAACTTGGGGGTGTCCCACTCGAAGTATTTTTAAGACTTTTCCAACATCTTCAGTTGTGGTCTCACAAGATGAATCTATTTCAAGGCCAACCTCTTATTAGGATCACAGATGAATCTCCGACAGGTTGAGGTCTACACAGACATCATCCCATCACTGGTATTCCTCACATCTTGTACATATCAATGTTCTCGAAATGATAGTAGTTCTGTTGACCTTAAGATTTCAAAGTATGCATTCAGAATAGATGTCTTTTGGAAAATTGATGCACCAAGGAGAACTTGCTCGCCTTGTGAAAGAAGTCTCAAAACAATTTGTGCTAGAGAAGCACGTTCAAAGAAAACAGAATATTATAGCAGATGTCCTATCCCAAGACCTTGTGATTTGAATATGAAATGGGAATTGCATCCTGTAGTTTACTGTTAAAATGGCAAACTTGTTTTTACTTTTGCGGAAGAAACATTGACCATATCTTGGAAGAAATTGTTAGTCATTTTTCCAGTTTCGTCTCGTCATTCAGATTCTTTTCAATGTTCGTCAAGATACTTGCAAGACCATTCTTAGACCTGCAGCCAGGCCAAGACAGTCTTTGTTTCCAGAACTTCTCTACTACTAGTATCTTGTGCAAACCTCTTTTTTCATATGATCAGAGATCTTCTTGGAAGAGTTAAATAAATAAGCAAACTATCGCATCTCTAAACAGTCAGACAGTCTACAGGTCTTGTCAATGATTTTAAGTGGTCAATTCAATGTTAGTTAACCGATTTCTCAATATGAAAGTTTTTCAATCTCTACCATCAAGGGTTATAAGTCAGCTATTGCTCGGATTACTTATCTTTCAGTGGGCTTAAATTTCGGACAAAATGATAAAATCTCTTTAATTCAATGTTGTTGAAAAAAAACCAGAAACATATCGCTCCGGCTTTTGATTAATGTTATATGTCTTTGTAATGTAAGAGTTGTTTGTTCGTGCCTTAGCTACAAACCGCAGTAGGAGTGATCTCCAAGCTCTTTTAATCTCTGATGCCAATTTGTAAATTATTTTGTTTCTTGTTAGAAAATCCGAAATTAAGAAAACTTAAATGTTTCAATGACATAACTTCCGAACTTGGCCTGAGGTTTTAAGTCAACTTACTTTCAATATTTGAAGGCTAAATGCAATTTGGTAAAAAAAGTTATCGCTCCGAAGAACCATTGACAACATTTTCTAAGTTTCAAAGGCATTACTCTACAATCCATTGAATTGATTACACAACTTGCAGCAGGACTTGCTACCGGCATTGGCAATAGCCAGCGGTAGGGTTAAACCGGTTTATGGGTACCAAAACCTCCCCTTTCTCTATCCCGTTTCCCTATAGTATAATTAACATACAAATAAAACCCAAAAACAGGCAGACCACTAACTCTAACACCACAATCTTAAAAACGAAAGAATAGACAAGATGTAATATTTATATGCTGACGATACCAAAATATTCAAACTACAGAAATCATGATTGTGAAGACTACAGAAAGGCATTCATACCATGTATAACTGGTCAGAAAAGTGGATGTTAAAATTCCATCCAGATAAATGCAAAACAATGAGAATTGGACGCTCCAATATTGACCGACATAATTATAGTTTAAACCAGATCATAAACCTATGGATACCTCAATAGCGGAAAAAGTTGTAGGAGTAACAATAGACAATAAATTATCATTTGAAAAACATATAACAGAGAAAGTGAATAAAGCAAACTCAATTCTGAGAAAGTGAATAAAGCAAACTCAATTCTAGGAGTACTCCGCCGAACTTTTGAATACCACGATTAAGAAAGGCAGTGGCTATTCAACCGGACCCGGTTTAATAGCCTACAGGCTATTCGACCGGATCCGGTTTAATAGTCTGTGGGCTATTCAACCTGACCTGTTTATTTACCTGCAATCAAGAAATAAAGACATATGTTCAGTTGGAATAACATTTCCAAATAGATAAGTTGGGTGCTGAAATATATAGGTATTAGCGTTATATTGGGTTTTCTGATAGGACATGTTTTATGTTAAAAAGAATATTCATTTAAGTGCATTTTATCTTTGAGATATATATATAATTGGCATCGACTCCACTATGGAGTTATAGATTTCAGTGAGCAATACAGCAACCATTTGCGAATAGTTTGATGCTTGTTATACCAATTATAAGTACTTCTATATCAAGAAATTATATGTAAAATTCAGATTCTTTCCGATTATTACGGATCTTCCTCGTAATTTGACAAGTATAACTGATTTTAATTCTTTTAACAAGTTTCTACACATCGATTCTCGAAACAATAAATGAAAATGAGCATTTGGTTCATACTACAACTATGCTCTCCCGCATATTTAAAAAAAACTTTCAAAGTTACGAACTACAATATTAATGAAAAATATAAGTATTTAATTGTAATAACTAATTTAATTTGAGTCATCAGTGTAAACATTTTTATACGAAGTCTTGAGAAATAACTAAATACCGAAGTTACTGTGAATTTTGATTCTGCATAAGCGCATTTCGACAACTTATGTCTCTTCAGTGCAGATAAAATCTAAACGTTTGAAAGACCATAAAGTCAAAGATGTTTAAAAACTGATAGAGAACAAATTACCAAATATGATCTAAATAGGAAGCCAAAATCAGCTCAGTAAGGACAGAGCTTTGCATGAGGGAGATACTCCTTAGTTTCAACAAAATTTACAAAAATTAGATATTGTAAGGTTCCAAATCGAATTGGCTTTCGGGTCAGCACCGAAGTACTGACTACTGGGCTGGTGAATACCCTCGGGGACTAACAGTCCACCAGCAGAGGTATCGACCCAGTGGTAACAAATAACTAAATACCGAAGTTACTGTGAATTTTGATTATACATATGCGCATTTCGACAACTTATGTCTCTTTAGTGCAGATAAAATCTAAACGTTTGGAAGACCATTAACTCAAAGATGTTTAAAAACTGATAGAGAACAAATTACCAAATATGATCTAAATAGGAAGCCAAAATCAGCTAAGGACAGAGCTTTGCATGAGGGAGATACTCCTTAGTTTCAACAAAATTTACAACAAGTGTGGACCCAAATTGATGTCTCGCCCGTCCCTGCTTGATCGCAAAATTGACATGAAAACTCAAACTGCCTAAATCAGAAAACTTAACATGTTCACTAGACTGTAAAATTAGATTAACTGACAAAAGCAATATAGCAGACTGTCACATATCACCCAAAACCAAAATTCCAAATATAAATGACCTACCACTGATAGATACTGAAAAACCAAACATGTTCACTAGACCATGAAAATGAGGTCAAGGACTAAAGCCAAATAGCAGGCTGTCATCTTCCATCTCAGACAAACCCACATGCCAAATATTATTGAACTTACATTAATAGATACTAGGAAACTTAACATGATCACTGGACCATGAAATTGAGGTCACAGACAAAAGCCATATAGCAGACTGTCATGTACTATGCAAGACCAACATATAAATTAAATATCATTGACCTACCACTTATAGTTACTGAGAAAGTGACCTCTATCACAAAAACATAACATGCTTACTAGACCGTGAAATTGAGGTCAAGGACAAAAGCCATATGACAGACTGTCATGAACTACCTAAGACCAACCTACATATTATTTATAATTGACCTACCATTTATAGTTATTGAGAAACTAAACTAAAAACAAAAAACTTAACATGTTCATTGGACCCTGAAATTGAGGTCACAAACAAAAGCCATATAGCAGACTCCAATGTACTACTCAAAACCAGCCTATATACCAAATATCATTCACCTACCACTTATAGTTACTGAGAAAATGACCTAATCACAAAAACTTAACATGCTCACTAGACCGTGAAATTAAGGCCAAGAGCAAAAGCCATATGACATACTGTCATCTACTACCTAAGACCAACTTACATACCAAATACTATTGACCTACCACTTATAGTTACTGAGAAACTAAACTTAGCACAAATACTTAACATATTCATTGGACCGTGAAATTGAGGTCACAGACAAAAGCCATATAGCAGACTGTCATGTACTACTCAAGACCAACCTACATACCAAATATCATTGACCTACCACTTATAGTTACTGAGAAAGTGACCTAATCACAAAAACTTAACATGAAAGTTTACGCCGTCGACGCCGCCGACGCCGTCATACTTTGTACGCATATGTCTCGCTTTCCGCGAATTTCGTCGCGGGCAAGACAAAAATTAGATATTGTAAGGTTCCAAATCGAATTGACTTTCGGGTCAGCACCGAAGTACTGACTACGGGGCTGGTGAATACCCTCGGGGACTAACAGTCCGCCAGCAGAGGCATCGACCCAGTCGTAACAAATAACTAAATACCGAAGTTACCGTGAACTTTGATTCTGCATATGCGCATTTCGACGACTTATGTCTCTTCAGTGCAGATAAAATCTAAACGTTTGGAAGACCATAAAGTCAAAATGTTTAAAAACTGATAGAGAACAAATTACCAAATATGATCTAAATAGGGAGCCAAAATCAGCTAAGGACATGATAATTGTGCAATGCCAATTGAATGATTAGCTCTTCAGGGAAAAAAAAAATAATTGGAATTGTGCCGTAGCTCTACTTTATAAATCTAATGCAAGTATTCCATCCAAGGCCGTGTATTCATGGACTATAAATTGGTTAATTTATACTATTATGTATAATAAATTATTTAGTCTTATTTGTAAGTACAATAATATTCAATACTAATATCTTGAAAATTGAAAATATACTTGTTTGACATATTTAACATGTTTGATTACACGTATATGCCATTCACTACGGACCTAATCCTTTGTAACATAGTACATTTTAAATAATTAAGTTTGGACTTGTGCTAGTTTCTACCTGTGTTCACGAATTAATTAATAAATTAACCTTTAACAAATGTGTCTGCTTAATGTTCAGGTAAATTACCTGCTAATTAGACAGGTCCGGTCGAATAGCCTGTGGGCTATTCAACCGGGTCCGGTTGAATAGTCACTGCCATTTAGAAACATTCAGACCTCTATAAGTTAACTTAGTTAGGCCCCATCTAGAGTACGCCAATTCAGTTTGGAATCCATATTTGAAGAAACACATAGATATGTTGGAAAATGTCCAAAGAAGAGCAACTAAATTAATCCTGTGGTTGTCTGAAATAGCTTATGAAGATAGATTAAAAAAAGCTCAAATTGCCAACATTAGCATACAGAAGATCTCGAGGACACAAGATCGAAGTTTATAGTGGCAAATATGATCCAGAGGTTTCTGACATTTTCCATCAACAAAACCCGGCAAAAACAACAACACGAGGACACCAATATAAATTATTTAAGAGCAGAAGTAGACTACACGTCAGAAATTCTTTTTGTAATAGAGTTGTCAACACCTGGAATGATTTATCCGAAAACGTTGTGTCAGCAAACAATTTACTAACTTTCGAAAAACGTTTGGACAGATGGATTCTGGAAAGACCAAGAGTAATATTACAACTATAGAGCATCAATCACCACCGGACCGGACATAATAAAATCAGATGAAGAAAATGAAGAGCTGCTGTTACAGGCTAATGAGAGCCTTCTGGCAGAAGAGGATTTGTAAGTAATTTAGAAAGATGGGTCGAAGAGTGCTCGCCGCTAAACTGACGGCTAGCTCAAGAAGCCTAGTCTGCTGGTAAAACACTGTCGCACTACGGAATAATAATCAAATTCAAAACTTCCCGAAGGGTTTGGTAAAGAATCACCATGGATTTCAGTAGACATCGGCAGTATCAGTGAGAGGCCAGTATAATTGTAAAATCTTCAGGTCATTGGATCCCAAAGCCAATTTAACGGAATCACGAAGAATATCCGGTCAATATCCCCTATTATGTAAAGAATGTAAGTTACATCCCATTTTTTCTGGATTTTTTTATCATTTTTTGACATTTTTTAACAACATTTCCGTAAAAATGAGGGTGAGAAATGCCTTTAGTAATAAGCTGTTTCGGAGACGCATTATATTTAGATACCAAATGGGACATTCATGCCAGGTATGGTTTCAATCCAATCCAAGGTTTTCAAGGCAATTAATCTAAACATTTAAAATAGGATCCTCTGATGAATAAAGTCTTCTGAGAAATTTCATTTTGATTATAAAATAAAGGGCTACGCCGAGCGCAGCATGATATGACCGCAGCATGTCGTCCACTGAAATTTGAAAAAGTGTAATTTAAAGTGAGTATGGATATAGGAAAGAGCTTGACACAATAATTAGATGGACTAAATAAGGAGATTGATGGAGTAATTAGCTGGACACAAACTAGGGAAAATAAAAATTAGCCCTTATGACTCCTTAATTATGATTCCTCTTTGACCCTCTTTAGCTCAGAAACGGTAAGAGCTACGCCCAATCCATTGACATGATGCTGAAAGCTTATATCAAAAGGGATCAAAAGAAAAAAATCCCATCGAAATGCGATGAAAAATAAAAATTTAAGGTAATCTGTAAATTTATGATTTGGGCCCCCTTCGGCCCCTCATAGCTCGGGAACGGCAAGAGCTACGTCAAATCTGTTGAAAACTACTGAAAGCTTACATGAAGTAGAATCCAAAGAAAAAAATCCCATCGAAATCCGACAAAAAATAAATTTTTTAGGTTATCTGTAAATTTACGATTTTGGCCCCCTGCGGCCCCTCATAGCTCGGAAACGGTAAGCGCTACGCCAAATCCGCAGACATGTAAATGAAAGCTTACATAAAGAGGAATCAAAGAATAAAATCCCATCGAAATTCGATGAAAAATAAAAATTTTAGGTTATCTGTAAATTTACAATTTTGGCCCCTTTCAGCCCCTCATAGCTCCGAAACGGTAACAGCTACGCCAAATCTGTTGTCATACTACTTAAAGCTTACATCAAGAGGAATCCAAAGAAAAATATCCCATCGACATCTGAAGAATAATAAAAATTTAAGGTTATCTGTAAATTTACAATTTTGGCCCCTTCAGCCCCTCATAGCTCGGAAACGGTAAGAGCTATGCCAAATCCGTTGACATACTACTGAAAGCTTACATCAAGAGGAATCCAAAGAAAGAAATCCCATCGAAATCCGATGAAAAATAAAATTTTTTGGTTATCTGTAAATTTATGATTTTGGCCCCCTTCGGCCCCTCATAGCTGGGTAAGGAAACAAGTTACCAAAAATCTAAAAGTAGAGCGCTACGATAATTTTTCATTTGGAATCCTTTAGAATAAATTGCATCAAAATCGGACTAAAAATAAAAAAATGAAATTTTTGAAATTCGCCCCTTTTGGGCCCCATTTATCTCGTGAACGGTACATGCCACGTGAAATCCGTTGGCATACATCAGATTGGAAATTTTCTAAGGAGTTTACTGAAAGAAACCCCATCAAAATCCGATAAATAATAAAGATTCTACAGTCAAATATGTGAAAACAACCAATTTAACCCCTTTTTCTAAAACAGGCGGGGCCAGGAACATAAAATTATAGCCCGGGCTAAAGCATGTGCCAAGAAACATCATACTAAAATTTGAAAATGATCTGTTCACTGGAACCAAAGTTATGCTGTCCACAGACACAAAAATACCCAATTTTACCCCTTTTTGGCCCCTTTTTCTGAAACGGGTGGGGCCATAAACCCGAAATTAAAACCCGGGATATCCATCATGCCAAGAAACCACATACTGAAATTTCAAGATGATCCGTCCACTAGAAACAAAGTTATGCTGGCCACAGACGCCGACGCCGACGACTGCACCATAACATAATACGACCGCAAAATTTTTGCGGTCGTATAAAAAATGGTCAGTGTCACATCAATTATATATATGCAATGTTTGGTTAAATCAGAAAAGTTCTGGCAAGTGTTGCGCTTGTTTCTTAAGGAAAGGGTAGAAGTACTGATTTTAAGGTCAAAACGGTGCATCTGAGAACTAAAACATCAATGGCACATCTTCATATTTTGTTCTTACCACACAGCTTCAATTTATGTTGAAAACTTTAAAAAGAGGTTGCACTGATAAAGGTCTACTCATTCTATGTTCAAAAGAATATAACTCCAATGATAAAACGCAAACTAAAAAAAAATCCCCGGTCCACCTTTCCACTAAAAATATGCTCAAATATACCCAAATTAAATCAACTTCACATGAACAGTAATGATGCAATACAATATACCTCGCCACATCCTTTCAAAAAAAATATTAAAGCTGCATAAGTCCGAAATTACTATCGACTATGAACCCTAAATATAACTTGGGCTAGGTAAAAAGATAGGCAAATTCCTTATAAATTTTAACATTTAATCTTTATTCACAAGTTATATTAAGGAACTTTTCTTGCATTGTATTTACTGGGTACCCTACAAGGTATAAATATCTTTCTTTAAAGATTTATTGTAATCAATGTAAAAAATTAGACAATTTGAAACATAAATGTATTTAGCCTTAATTGCTGTTCCAGAATCTAAAGAATTATGCGTAGAGCGTACACTAAAATATTTTGATTGGCCAAGAACGTAAGTAATGTAAGGTCATCGGTTCAAAATCAAGTGTTCGTACACTGAAATTTGAAATACAATCAATTCACCAAAGTGGTTTCATTCTAATAACATTTGAAAGAAATACTATATTCTCCTCAAATTATGTAAGTTAAAACAAAAGTCTGGCAAAGTTGTATCAGATGTCTAAAATTTCAAGTAGTTCTGGAGTTATGCCTCTTTAAATTTAATAATTTTGCAAAACCCAATGGCAAAGAAGAACTCTTGGTTTGCACACTATATGATGTACTATGCTCAAAAGAAGATTTTTTCCTGATCACGTTTCCCATTAGAATTACTGTCAGATATTATGTCCTAATGATTTCTTAGATAGGTTTGAAAATGGTCCTTTGTACATGAATGTGAACTAAAAATAAACCACATAAGAAACACCTGACAGCTCCTTTACATGTACTGAAAATAAAGGTCTACGCCGAGCACAGCATGATACGACCGCAGCATGTCGACAACTGAAATTTGAACAAGTGTGATTTAAAGTGAATGTGGACACAGTTAAGAGCTTGACACAGTAAATAGATCGATACAATGAGGAACTTGACACAGTAATTAGCTGGACACAAACTAGGGAACATAAAACTACTGACAGATTTATATCAAGATATATTCAAAGAAAACAAGTAATTAGCTGCACACAAGCTAAGGAAAAACAAAAATTAACCCTTATAATTCCTTCTAAATATCTAAAATAGTAAGAGGTATGTAAAATTGGTCAACATATTACTTCAACTATATGACAAGAGGAATCCGAAGAAAGGAACCCCATTAAAATCCAACACAAAAATATAAGATTTTACATATTTTGAAAATTGCAATTTCAGCCCTTTTGACCCTTGTAGCTTGGAAACGGTAAGAGCTACACCAAATCCATTGACATACTACTGAAAGCTTATATCAAAAGAAATCCAAGGAAAAAAATCCCATCGAAATCCAATGAAAAATGAAAATTTCACTCAATCTGCAAATTTGCAAATTTATCCCATTTGGCCCCTCATAGCTAGGAAAGGAAACATGTTGTCAAAAATCTGATGGTGCAGCTCTATATTCATTTTCAAAAGGAATCCATTGCAAAACACTGCATCAAAATTGGACTAAAAATAAATAAAATGAAATTTTTGAAAATCACCGCTTTTGGGCCCCATTTATTTCGTGAACGGTTCATGCCACGTAAAATCTGTTGGCATACTTCCGATAGGAAATTTAATTAGGAACACATTGAAAGAAACCCCATCAAAATCCAATAAATAATAAATATTCTACAGCCAAATATGTGAAAATACCAAATTTTGCCCTTTTTGGCCCCTTTTTTAAAAACGGGAGGGGCCAAAATAACCAAAACCCACCAAAGCCTTCTTTTTGTGCCAAGGAACACTGTCTTAAAATTTCATAAGGATTGGTCAACTGGAACTTAAGTTATTGACAAAAAACAGTCTGTGTCTACAGACGACGACGACACAGGACGACAATGACGACGACGACAGCACCATACCATTATACGACCTCAAATTTTTTGCAGTCGTATAAAAACTAAAAAAGGACAATCATAATGTATTCCATTTTAATTACTTTTCAACAATAGGCATAAAAAACGAAGAATTGATCAACATATTTGTATATTTAATCAACAAACAAATCATTCATGAACAAAATAACAAACAGTGAAATCAAAATGATAAGTTCTAGTCTCTAGTCATATCAGCAGTGTTGTGATGTACAAGTTCATGTGTTATAAACCAAGCATTACAAGGTATAAATATCTTTCTGTTAAAGATTTGTTGTAATCAATGTAAAAAATTAGACAATCTTAAACATATATATTTAGCCTAATTCGCTGTGCCAGAATCTAAAGAATTATGGGTAGAGCCTACACCAAAATATTTTGTTTGGCAAAGAACGTAAATAACGTAATGTCATTGGTTCATTGGTTCAAAATCTAGTGTTTGTACAATTAATTTGAATTACGATCATTGTACCCATAATTCCCAAATTTTCTGAAAAAGCCAATTGTCACTTTGCCTGCATTTTGCCCCCCCCCCCAAAATGCATTCAAAATGTTCGGTTTGGCAACAAGCCAATAAAAAATAATGCTGTGTAGTTGCAAATTAAGACATAGTTGGAGTTAACATATGTGTTATGGTCTCATGTTCATTTACTCCATATCCTTTCGTTAAATATTTAATACAGGAGTTTGTCTTTTATTGCATTATGGAGTTGGTAAAACAATTCCCCGTGGTAGAGATGTATGCTTTTTTCTTAGATATGGTGTACTTGTACATGAGAAAATATCTCATGTGTACACTTTCTTCAATTACTATTATCTAAATTAATGTAAATTCTAAACCGAAGGATTAACTCCCTCCATCGTAGTTTTGTCCTTAGCTATTTTTAATATTACTGATTATTCGGATTTCGTTTGGTTTAATGCATTTTAAACATTTTTTGAAATTATGGATTTTCTTTGTTTGGGGTCTAGTGCTGCTGATGAGGAATAGATTTCCGCAATGGCCATACAGCTCATTAAAATTATTGCAGTTGGAGTTAACATATGTGTTATGGTCTCATGTTCATTTACTCCATATCCTTTCGTAAAATAATCATGATGTAATCACATTTGATCATGTTTGTGATATAATAGAATAAATCAAAACTAAAACTATCAAAAAGAGTAAAATGTTATTTATAAAGGTGTTTGTCTACCCTGTATGTGCATAAAACTGGACTACAACTAATGTCAAACAGAAAACTTCCATGTGGCAAAAATACCATCACTGTACAAAGAATTAGACTCAACAATAGACCCTTTCACGAAAACTGCGGTCCTAAAATTTGCCCATGAGCTCATATGCCTATGAGGGGTAAAATGCGACATCATTATATATGTGACTTCTTCATAAATTGTCCTACGATGTCATTATAGCAGAAACTGTTTTATTTTCCACTCAAAATCACAGTTATCATGAATGGGTCTATTAGATTTCTTATCACTACTAATTTAGGTGAAAAAGATAAAAGTTTGCAAGCTAATTTCCACAAAAAATATTTGCCTGTTTTCATACATCATACCGAAAATTTTCATCCATAAAATCATTGAAAACAGACAAAATGATATTCATGCACTTTGTTCTGAGACAGCTGTATTATGATGCCAAATATATTAATAAATATAGAATAATGGTAGTTATTCGTGACATCATTGTATGATATTTTCTTGTATCAGGTCAGTACGGAGATACTGACAATATCAGTCAGTAAGATCAACGAGAAAAATGTACATATTGATGATAAAGCACTAACTTAAAGGGAAAATTCGCAAAAAAATAAAAATTCAATATTTTATTCCTCATATCAAAGTTAGGACATAAATATATGTATTACTGTTCAATTGTCTTGGATAACTGTACAAGACTGAATTAATTGTTAGCAAATCCCGGTGCATCAACCGCCATATTGTCGTCTTGTCAACTTAAAAAGTCACGTGATACCTAAAGACCACAAAATACCAAAACTCGATAAGCCTGTGTAAAAACAACAAGAACATAACTCTGATCTGTCCAAATAAATATAATTTCTTTCACTAAATTCAACGATTTGTAATTCATTCAATAAAGAAATGAAAATTTGCAGCTATTTTTTCTTAATATATCATTAAATTGTTAATGTATCCAGAACTTTTACGAAGTTCCCGTGTTTACAATTAAATAAACAGAAAACATTGTAGAAATTAGGATTCACACACAAGAAGTATTTATAGTTATGCAGGCTTGTACCGACCATATTGTGTATTAAGTGTTTATTGAGAAGACAGGTGTCAGACCCATCCGACCACTTCTACCTGTATAAATCACTTGACCCTACCTGGAAAAATGACGACCTCTGAGCATAATTCCCTGTTAATACCACCTGCTGTGTTCACGATCAACTCCGCAAACACCTTATGAGACACACACCTTAGACTTATTATTCACGTACCTATAGTCATACATGCAAACAGTAGAAACTCGGTTAGAAACTTCTATCTTGTTTTTTGTTTTTGTTTTGTTTTTACTTGTTTTTTTTTTCTTGAAACCGATTGCAGTTGTATTTACATTGGATCTACATTTTTATGTCATGCTATATTGTCGCGCTGGAGACGGCTCGTTTTATGCAGAAAATGAAATTGGTGCAAATTATTTAAAAAAAATTAAAAAATCAACGTTCGAGCCAAGTCTGATGTAGGAGTCATTTTCAGTAATATAGCAATCTAAAAGTGCATAAACTCGATCATATTATAATAGTCAATTTCATCAACTTCGCATGCTCAGGGTCTTGGTATTGTGCTTGAATCACATAAAACCCATGCAAATGACATGGAAATAAGACTAAAAAGTGCAATAAAAAGTGTCGTAAAACTGCATATAAAGGTACAAATACTAACTTAGGTATACTGAACGCAGCCTAACCTCCGTGGTCTACAGAACATAACACAACTGTCTGTAAACGATTTCGTCATTATAGGTATATATTTTTTTCAGACAACTTGAACCCATGACACATAATTTGACAGTTTTCACGTGTATTATAAAATGTTGAAGACATTAAAAAGGCATTACGAAAATCAACCTCTTATAGCGTTAATTTTTTTTATAGAATCTGGGACTAATATATTGATCATATTTGTCCCAGACAGAAGTAAACCGAAGTTTGAGCACAGGCGGGTTCGGCTACTGAAAAGGGGTCCAAAAAAGGGTCTACGCTAATTTGTCATATTTTGTCAAACTGCTAAACGAAATAAATAATTTCTAACCCCGAATACAATATCTTCAGAACATCCAGTAACACTTTTTACAGTGTGCGACCCTCGCAGAAACATATGAATTGCATCTGTCCAGTTTCCGTCATTTATTTAATAATAGTGAAGTAATTTAAATAAGATTTTTGTATCGTGTTATAAGCGATTTTTTTACAAAAACAAGAGTGTGCCTTTTCTACCTGTAATTAGTGCAGCACACGCCACATTTACCTTTAGGGCATGCCACAGGTAAAATTTGACACGGGACATGATTCTGTATATTTGGTTGTTAATTAACCTCTGATGATTACATCACTACAAAGGTATTAATTTTTCATCACTGGAACACAGGAGCACGCGCGTGTGTGTGTGCACATATTTATTACTTCCTAGATTGTTTTGAGGATAATATATATATATAGAGAGAGAATACATGTTTTTTGTTATTTTGATATACTTTTCTGAGATCTTTTTGCATCGATTTAAAACATAAACAGCCAATTTTATTTCTTAGTAAATTTAGTATTTATTTATTTTACGAAGAAGTTATGCTGAAAGAAACAATAAGATTTAGACAAAAGGGTAACACACTTGTCCTTGTTTTTCTTCAGTAATTAGTTATTTCATGATCTCACTCGAACGCTTTAAATAACGATATAAACAGTGGTATGATTGCTTTTTAAAATGACCGAGATCTAGCCAAGTGACGTCACTCAGCTAAACTTTGTAGCAGAAATGAGTAATAAATATCGTTTTTCTCCTAAACCCGTACGAATTTTTACTTTAAACTTGGTCATCACGTTCACAATGTTACTTAGAGTAAATTAAGGTATTATTCAAAATTTAGTGAATTTTCCCTTTAAGTGTTTTTGAGTTACACTATTTAAATGGTTTTTAAAAATAAAGCATCAGTTAATTTTAACTCCAAAATTTAAATTCTAGGCAATATAATTTGCATTTAGAAAAAATGTAAATTCCTTACAATTAATAGCAATAAGTCCTAAAGCTTACACAGTGAATCAATTATATTCAACAATGCCTAAAAATACATGTAGCATACATTTATAAGAATCAAAATAATATACACATCTTAAATCCATATATTCACTCTGCAACACATAAACTTACTAGCATTACATTGAAGGGAAATTTTCCTGAATATCCATCAACACTATTAAAATATACAAATGTAAAATGACAAAAGTCAATCAGTTGATATAATTGAAAATAAATAAATAAAAATAAACCCTGATCATCTGTACATGAGAAATGGTATAGATTACAAGACAGAATCATACAAAAAAAAAACCAGAAGAAAATAAGTTGGAGTTGTCTAATGAAAATCAATAAATTATGATACATGTACTATCATTCAATATTAAAGCATTCCACTGAAACAAAGACAGAAATTTAAAATACAACATAACAAATATACAGTATTAAATGATATAAACTTGTTGTATATACAATGACACATTAGGCAAGTGACCATAATCAAAATGTATGTAAAACTATAAATATCACAGAAGTTTATCACAGTTGTTGTAAAGCCTTCGAAATAAAAATATTTAAACCTTTATGAAAATATCACAGTTAGGCATGTTGCAGTTTAACTCTTGGTTCAGATACTACTGTTCATGAGATTTTGTGACAGAGTAATAAAGGGATGTATTCTTAACACCTTACTATCCTAAAAAGGAGATGAAGATGGTCTCTCTCAGATTT
Organism: Modiolus philippinarum; assembly: GCA_002080025.1. Classification (NCBI taxonomy): domain Eukaryota; kingdom Metazoa; phylum Mollusca; class Bivalvia; order Mytilida; family Modiolidae; genus Modiolus; species Modiolus philippinarum. Next base: position 228,189 of record MJUU01012011.1, on the reverse strand, counting down.
TTTCATATAGGGGGTAAACAATCAAAGCATGAAATTCTGTAATAAAATATTTCTTTGTATTGCATTTTTGCATTTATTTATAGTTACATTTTTTCCGTAGTTATTTCCTCTGGAATAAAAAAAACTTCGTATCTTTTTAATAAATATCCAATAAATACATTTATGTAATTTTATTAACTGGCAAGCTGCTGCTTGTCCATCAACAGACATCTAGTGAGAGAACAACTCACATGGAATTTCCCACCAAATCTATTCGGAACATAAGCCTCAGTGTTTTACATTATGTCATTAGAGAAACATTTTCTACAACTTAAACACGTTAATTATGAAATTTCTCACATCTTCTTAAATAAATTCTCAAATGTTTAAAAACTCGACAAGCCTCATTTTCAAACATTTACAAAATTTATTTAACTCGATGTGAGAAATTTCAGCTTAGTTCTCCTTGTAGAAACTATATGTAACAAGTATTAGGTCAATACACAATTATGTCATAAACTGGCCATGAATTAACATAAACGTAAATTTACTTTCTGCATATGGCAATTTCAACAACTACATATATGAGCAAATGTTTTATGTATTTACTTGTGAAGTGAAGACTGTGGAGGTATCATTGTATGAGTGGATTTTTTTCTTTTGGTGTGCATTTATATGAAAAGACAGGCAAGCCAATTTAAAGATGACTGTTAGCAAGTAACTAGTAGGCAGAAGTCCTCTGTAAAAATGGGAATTGAAGCAACCATGATTATTTGCCTTGAAATTAGGCTAGTAAATACAGTTTACAGATATATTTGTGAAAAAAGTCATTAGTGCAAGATTATTTTCAGTAATAGTGAAATGTCAATTGATTTGTTCAACAGCAGAATGAGTTCAACATCATATTAAGTCTGTTTTATGATTGCTGGTGACAATCAGAAATAAATACCCTGTAAAAATGATAAACACCATGTCCTCTATATAAACAATGTAAAAAAAATAAAAAGAAATTTTCCATGATAATATCATGGAATTCACCAAAATGGCTCAATTATTTGAAATGAACTGTGGAAACAAACACATCAATTTACAACATGTGCAAAATGAAAGTCATGAACTGTGTGATAAATTTGGTTGAAGGCATATATCAAGAAGTTAAAACTACTGGCTAAGGCTGTACTAAATGCATGAAAAAAACTAAACCTGATTACTCATCGATCACTGGGGCCTGGGCCTCATCTGAGTGTGGAATCAGAGTAGATTCATATGGAAAAAAAACTACATGTACCGGTATATCAAATATAAAGAGGGTAGGACTACTTGCTTAAGCTATATAAACAGCACGAGTTAGGGGTATTTTGGCCACTAACTGTGTATGAAATTCAGATATACTTGTAAACATGAAACTTCATTTCAAATAACAAATGGCTAGGACAACTGGAACTGACCATTCTCACTTGTGCATCAATAACTAGTTGAAGCAATAAACTAAGCGTTATTTCAATTCTACCCATACTGATAGCTGATGCAAGTGCATGTCAAATCCTATGGCCCTAAAATCATCACAGTTCACATCAGTTTCAATTCCAATGTTGCAGGAAACAATATCCCTTTATCTCATTTTTGAATTTTTGTTGACAGCAAGCCAATAATCAAAATTATGAACAAAAATATCATAACTATTTCACATACTCAGTCACTCACAATTTAGTATATGTTGCTGATCAAACTAATATATGACCAGTAAATATAAATATAAAAATATCACAGATCATATTTCAAATGTAAAAAAACGAAAAAAAAATTATATTGACTTTAAATAGGATATAAAAAACATAGTGAATCACATTTCGAATGTAAAAAAACATTGGAATCACAAAAAAAAATGTTTACAGACCCTTTCACAATAACTGCGGCCCTGAATTTTGCACATGATTGTGCTCATATACCTTTGAAAGGGTATATTAAACATAATAATATATGAGACATTTTTATTAATTGTCCTACAAGGTAGGAACTGTTATCATTTTCTATTCAAAATCGCGGAAATGCAGTTATTGTGAAAGGGTCATTGACATTATATATGAAAATATCACAGATCACATTTATAGGTACTGATTTGTATCATTATGAAAAATACTAATGGAGCAGTACATGATACCCCATACACCACCATGTGTAATAAAGTTTCATAGTTTCAAGGGGCAAACCTTCATGACCCATTGGACCTCTGAACCCAATTTCAAACTTGACCTAAGTGTTATGGTAAACAACTAATATATCAAGTTTGGGGGGGGGGGGAGGACAGAGGGAAAGACAAATGGACGGACTGACCAATATACGACTGAGGGTATACATAATATGTTGTTGTGGGGTATAAAAATCAGAACACCTATGATATCTGTGTGAGACACATTTTGTTTCTGTACATAATTCCTATTGACTGTTCTACACAGGATATCTACACTTGATGTATATGAATCTGACTATTGGGACTAAGACATCTGCCAACCAGACATTCTGTAGCACCAGTAGGAATCAATTTTAATTACATGGCATGGAAATATTTTAAAAAATACCTAAATGATTAAAAATATGAATGTTCTCCTTACAACCTTAACAATACCGGTACTTAAATGAATCTATACATTAAATTTGAAATGGAATGAATGAATAACAATTTCTAAAAACGAATTGTCTGTCAGTTATTAAATATTCCCCAATTACTTCTTCACTATAAATTGTTTCTGGTAAGATATTAATCAGTTCCTATATAATATGTTTTGTAGTTAGCTATTGACAAGAGGTCCAAATTCTACAAGTTTTGAGAATAAGTAACATACAACAATATTATAGAAACCCTATAGAATTGTTACATTGGTCATGTTGGTAAATGACTATAAAATAAAATCCTCACAACTGTACAAAATGCTGTACTAGAAACTGACCTCAGTTCATGTGGTATTGGTTGAGTATGGGGATACAAAAACATTTGATGCAGTACTTCATGAAAACCTTTAAGGCATAACAATAAATCTAAAATACAATTTTAATTATTCAAGAACTATTTACAAAAGCATTTGTTTTCTTACAAGAAAAAAATCCAGACCAGAATTGTTGAAGATTTTGTGCATAAACTGGCCATATATCCATTCTTGCCAGGAAGCAATTCTAGCAATGTGCAACTTTTGTTTATACTTAAAAGGTTCAATATGTTTGACTCTACAGCAAACCATAACTTCCACAAAAATATCTATAAACTTTCTGAAGAAATGGAAAGTGGCAAGATTGGGTACCTGTCGAGAATGGATACTCTGCCAGTATAAGTGTCATATTTCATAAATTATACTGGCACTACTTTGATTATAAATCATATATTTTGAATTTCAATCAGATCATGCAAACTACTGATGTATAAATACAACTGTTTCAGCTCTTGTCTTGTCCCGTTGGATCAGGTCCATTTGGTTTGTGGTTCTTTAAATATCCTCTCCTGCAAAAAAACAAAAGTCATAACTGAAAGTAAAGTGATGTACATTGTAGCATGTTACCATATATTACTTGTTTCATGCAAAGTATTTCATAGCTACTTGAGATTCAAAACTTAGAGAGTAAAATTTAAGCAGAAAGGTGCCTAATAAAAACATAGGTAATCAAAGATTACAAAGTTCACCTCGTTATTGCACATGAACGCAGCAACCCAATTTAGCCAGGGTACTGGTCTACCATCTGAGATGCATGCATACACATGATTAAATTATCTTACCATGAACAGAGACTTTCAGATCTTAACTCCGATGTAAACTTAAATGTAAGTCGATCATGCGGAAAATATAGGTCAAAGTGACCTTATTTTGCCTGGATGCTGACCTACTGCCTAAGATGCATGCACATGCAAGGTCAGATGATCCTACCATGCACAGGTACTGAAATATAAATCTGGATGCAAACTTGAATGCAACTTGGTCATGCAGAAAATATAGGTCAGAGTGACTTTATTTTGCCAGGATGTTGACCTACTGCTTGGTTAGATGAATCTACCATGTACAATTATTGAGATATGAACTCGGACGTAAACTTGAATGTAAGTCGATCATGCTGTAAATATAGGTCAAAGTGACTTTATTTTGCCTGGATGTTGACCTTCCACCAAAGATGCATGGACATGCAAGGTAAGTAGAGTTGAGTATTATGAGGAATCTCACGATACAATACATATCATAATATCTGAATGCGATACAATACTATTACAATATGTATCATGGTATTGTATATCTTGTTTTCATGACATAAATTCAGCAGATATCAAGACCGTGACATGCACTGCACAATTATTTTAATATTTGAGACATGTATCTGTCATAACTGTAATTACATTCCAGTAAATATATTAATTTATAAGCAGTGGGAGCATTCTTAATGACTATTTAGTTTACATTTACGACTTCTGCCATATTGACGCCCATAAAATGCAGATCGGATGCTGTTATATAAAACAAAGCCATTTTCAGTAACGCGATTCCAGACCTAAGATACGATACGGGAATTGTCATTCATCGATGAATCATTACCCCTCTAAAGGTAAGATAATCTTACCATGTACAAGTACCGGTACAAGTACTGAGATATGAACTCAGATGTAAACTTGAATGTAGGTTGATCATGCGGAAATTAGAGGACAAAGTGACCTACTTTTGCCTGGATGCTGACCTACCATGTACAAGCACCGAGATATGAACTCGGACGTAAACTTAAATGTAAGTCGATCATGTGGAAAATAATTGTGTACCACCAAAGATGCATCAGCACACAAGGTCAGATGATTCTATCATGTATACTTAATGAGATATGAACTTGGACATAAAATTGAATGAAAGCCAATCACGCAGAAAATAGAGGTCAAAGACATCTAATTTTTCAGAGGTTGTGAGATAACCCAAGATGCACACCTAAATGAGAATGCGGACACCAGGGGTACTCCAATAGTCCTCCTCAATTGCTCCAAAATACAACACTTTCTACTCACTTAGGTTATTTTCATTGCATGAGAATGCAACTCAACTACAAACATAATGCCACCTTGTCACTTTATGATGCAAGTTGAAATGTTACACTGTATTTCAAAGTCAGTAATTCATTTACTCATATTACATGTTCTGTGTCACTTAACCTTATGATTCTTCTAAATAACACCAGTAAGACAGTATGTACATGTATTTGGAAATAGTAACTTTTACTCTATCATGGAAATTTATCGGTAATTTGTGTGAGTTTCCTTTGATCTCACGAAGCAAATATTTTTCAGTATTTGCTACTGTCCGAATACGAAAAAATATTGGCAAAAAGTATCTTAGGCCACGCCTACTTTGTCAATCAGAATCAATGAAACATTACAGAGACTTTTACCGGATGGCACAAATTCCTTTAATAATCAATACTAGTCAATTTCACGATTTGTTGGAAATTTACATTCATTTTCAAAATTTGTCCTATTAAATGATTTAGTTAATTACTGATAAAAAGAATAATAGAAGTTTTGTTTTTAATACAAGAAATATTGGCTCACATAATGGACTCGCCCACAAGGGGCTCGTCCATTATTGTTCGCCAATATTTCTTGTATTACAAACAAAACTTCCATATTCTATATATAATCACAGACAGAGTACTAGAATCATAGAACATAATCATATTAAATAAACATACCAATAAAAGATATTTATTTATCTATTCCCTATTTTTGTGCTTTTTCCTAAATTTGAATTTTTCAGAGAGCAATAATTTCCTCACTTAACAAACATTCATGTTCATTTGGTTATTGCATGATGATTGGAATGTCATGTACAACCTAAAAACAAAAGGAAAGAGGAGTTAAAGCCCCATTTATAGGTTTTATTGTATGCTTAGAGTTGTCTCATACATCAAATTCAATATAGCATTTTCAGAATTTGGCAGGGATGATTCAGTGTATTTTCTTTACTGCTTTGATGTATGTATTTTTGATTTGTCTTTTGTTAGCTTTTTCCTTTTTTATTAACTGTTACCTTGTTACCTTTGAAATCACAGTTTTTTTTCTCTTATAAACTGTTTACTATAAATTTAATTTCGAAAAGGATAAATATCTATTTTGTAAGGTTTAAGCTATAACATGACCCCTTACCTGGCAGATTTCCACTATGACCACTGTTCCTTAAGTATGTACGTCTGAAATTTGTTTATTGAAATGTGTAGCTTTTCTTTGTAATTTTATGTCATTGTGCAATGTGTGTTCAGAAGTGCCACAAATCCAGCACACATGTTAGGTATCAATCACTCAACACTACAGACAAGAGTACATGTATGTACTTGGTTTTTTTTTCTTTATCTTAGAATTGGAGTTCATGTATGCATTTTATTTTTTTTCTTTATCTTAGAATTCCAATTTATGCCCAGTTTTCATAACAGATTTTTATCATGGAAGTGTCTATAAGGTTTCATATAGACTTCTAAAAGTACACAGATTGTCGAAGAAAATCATTGTTACAGACAGCAATGAAAGAATATGGAGTACATAGTTCTCATGTCAAATAAGAAAATTGGTGTACTATTTTTACAAAAAATGTAAAAAAAAAATCCTTAAATGAAAATGCCTTGGCCTATTTAAGAATTCCAAAATAGTAGTGTCAGAGATCAAGAAAAACCTACAATCAAGTTTATTTTCCATTAATTAGTTCAGGTGCCTCCAAACAGTTTGACAATTGTTATAACTTCTATTGCACTAATAACTTATCTTGTGTTTTGAATAAGTTAACCGGCAAATAAAATTAATGAATAAAGTGAAATAGTGTGAATATAAACTATTTAATAAGCTCCTTAGTTTAGGTTCAAAATCATTTGGAAGTGAAATAATTTGTTGTTAGTGTATGTGCTTAAATGTTTGAATGTGTCACATTGTAAAATCTTGTTGTAAACATATTTATTAATTAATTTGTACATAATATTACTTAGACAAACAATGAATCAATACCATTAATTAACAACAAATTAATTATAGGATTCGGAAACAAGACTTGAAGTCTTATATTAATCCGTCTCCTACTAGATAGAAATTTACATAAGTCTAATTCAAACATGACACAAAGGTGTTTATAAAAATTCAAATATTTTAACATTTCCAACAAATATAAGATATAATGTTGAGAGATAAAGGAGTATTATATAATTATTATTGGTAGATATATTGAGAAGAGAAAGAAAGAAAGAAAGAAAAAGAATATGAGTATACATAAGAAAAGCAATGAAAGGGGTGCATTGGGGGGGGGGTATGTGTACAGGGTGAAGAGGTTTAGTTGTTTAGTTTTCGAAGCATTTACTTTCAATTAAATAATTTTGTACCGATTTAAACATAACAGAATTTTGTACATCAGACATAGTTTCAGAACCAAACATAAGAACTTCCGCTGTCAATCTTATTGGTAATTGCAACGCTAGAATATAACAATCTCTAAGAATTTGAAATCTTGGACAATGGAGTAAGAAATGAGATGCTGTTTCAGTAATGCCACAAACACAAACAGGGGAAGGTATTAGGTTCTTATCAAAAAGGTCTTGTAAAATCTTAATAACTAAATTATGTAAGATATTTTGATAATTTCTCACATAATCTAATGATAGCTGAACAAGATGTGTTTTGTGAAACACTTCTGCCCCAGAGCCGAAGCAAAAAAGAAACATTTAGCAACTTTGAACAATGAATGTCCTTCTGACAAAATAATTTGTAGAAATAAATTCTGGTATCAACTGAAAAGTTTAATAAAATCAAATGATGATTGCAATTAGATGCAAACACAGAAGTCACCCAAATGAACCCCTCTAATCATTATCCAAGCATTATTAAGAAAACAATTTTCAGCCCCCCTTTCTTTGGAACATTTATAGTCAACTCATTGTGTTCTGTCTATCAGTGTTATCAGTACTTTGATTACACCAGGGATCATCAATACTGGTTCCCCAAAAGTGGAGAAATACACAGAACAGAAGAAATGAAATAATAGATATTTTTAGTAACATCCCTCATCATTGAAATATATATAATACATATGTAAATACTTGTATTAAAAATGAAAGTGAATAAATGAAGAAAATATGCTGAATGATTTAAAAAATCTTTTAAAGAAAAAAAATTCTATGGATATCAAGAAACATTTCACATAAATAAGTTTAATTTCTATATATATATAAAATAAAACAAAATATAATTTCATTTTTCTGGTGAAATTTTACTGGACAGTCACATGCCAAGGTCAAGGTCACGAGGTCAAATACTCTGGTACCAACTGAAAGGTCTCTCCACAAGGAATACACATGCAAACTATGAAAGCCCTATCACTTACTATTCAAAAGATATGCTAAATGTCAAAGTTTTTATGCAGTTGTTCACAGACAAGGTCAAGGTCACAAGGTCAATTATTCTGGTATCAATTGAAAGGTCTTGCCACTAGGAATGCACATGCAAAATATGAAAGCCATATCACTTACCATTCAAAAAATATACCCAATGTTAAAGTTTATTATTTTTTTCAAAAAGTCCATCACATGTCAAGGTCAAGGTCACCAGGTCCAAAATTTTGATATCGTTTGAAAGGTCTTGCCACAAGGAATACACATGCAAAATATGAGAGCCCTATCACTTACCATTCAAAAGATATGCTCAATGTTAAAGTTTATATGCAGTTGTTCACAGGCCAAGGTCAAGGTCACAAGGTCAGTTATTCTGATACCAATTAAAAGGTCTTGCCACAAGGAAAACACATGCAAAATATGAGAGCCCTATCATTTACCATTCAAAAGATATACCCAATGTTAAGGTTTTTTGTGGACAAACAGACAAACAGACAAACAAACAGACCAAAAACTATATGCCCCCTGAATCTTCGATTCACGGGGGCATAAAAATTGCTGTAGAATTGGTGTTACATATCAACCAATCTTTGAAAATATTAGATTAATGATATTCTTTTCTATATTGTTTGCCACAAGCATTACATGTTTAATGTGGTGGTGCTTTTCATAGATATGTTCTTAATGTTTACATAAAAAAAAACATGTGAATGTTATTAACTTTTTCTACAACTTTGATGATTTGCTTACAATTATTATACATTGTCTATGACCTTAACAGTTTACTTGATTCTATAATTTAGCAATTTCATTAATCTATATGTGTAATAAAATTGTTCAACACCAATAGGTCCAGAGCAAAATATTTTGTAAAGAAGAAATGGATGTCGATATGACATCAAACAAGGTTTTCCTTTACTATTTGAACGGAGAAATAGATACTTGCATGAAAAGATGTTTAACTCATACCTCCTGTCATTATGTGCAGTGTATGCCATTACCCTTAAAATTCACTGAAAAGGTATACTTTACTTAAAAGTCAAACAAAAGGCATATGGTAAAAACACCTATAAATTTCTTAATTCAAAGGGGCATAACTCCTGGAAAAATTGCATGATGAAAAATCCTCGACAATATGCACATTAACATATGAAGTCCTTGGTACATAAAAAGTTTCATGAAATTCTGTTGAACGCTTACAGAGGAGTTGCGCTTACAAGCATATGGTCAAAACACCTATAAATTTCTAAGTTCAAAGGGGAATAACTCCTGGAAAAATTCTACAATGAAAAATCCCTGACAATACACACATCTACAAATGATGTCCTTGCTACATACAAAGTTTCATGAAATTCTGTTAAACGATTACAGAGGAGTTGCGCTTACAAGCACTCCTGGAAAAATTGTACCATGAAAAATCCCCAACAATATGCAATTTGCTACATACAAAGTTTCATGAAATTCTGTTGAACTGTTACAGAGGAGCTGCGCTTACAAGATTTGGCAGACGCCCATCCGACCCCCTCGCTACATACAAAGTTTCATGAAATTCTGTTGAACTGTTACAGAGGAGCTGTGCTTACAAGATTTGGCAGTTAAGTTACAATTTTCATCAACAGATCAAGGTAAAACCTCCCCAAGCCATGACAGACTGATAAACAATAGTGTTGTTGAACAATTCAAATGGACTATCATTTGTTTACATGAGCTGACAATAGGTAGTCTCTAAAAATTTTTTACAATATACATGTATGTTCCTCTGGACCTATTGGCATAAAAAAATTCATCACCCCTATAGATTACTGAGATTACTAAACTGGTTATACAATAGTAACTAGTAGACCACAGTTAAGGTCATAGACTATGGACAATAAATAATCTTACATGAAAACATACACTGATTTTAATATTGCTGGTTCAAATACACGAAGCTAGCTCTAAACTAAAATAAGTAAATACTTTGAAATATATCAAAATCACTTTAAATAATCTTCTATTTTTATTGAATTTACATACAATAAGGTATTAGCTTGTTGCAACTCCTCCAACTTTGACTCAGTACGCTGCATCCATTCTGCATATTTCTCACCCCATGTCTTTTGTAACTGAAATACAAAGATATGGTATAATTCCATTTAGATAAATTGCTTTCTAGTCAAAAATATCTTTAAACACCAAGATAACAGTATTAAATATAAATGAAGTAAGATCAACTAGAAGTTACAGTATTCTTTATTTAACTTTCAACAAATGCCAGTCTGACAAAAAAAAAGTTATTTTTGGAGTAACCTTTAGATTTTTTATTTCTTTTAATGTAATGTTAACTTCACCTCTATCTCTACCAAATTCTACAGTTGATATCAGATTATTATTTACCTTTTATACTGGTTGAATTAAATTACTTTAAAGGATTTAAAAATTTAAAACATGTGAAACATCAGAAACTGATTACTATATCAATGCATCTATACTAAAAGTTTTGTAAATTTATGAGGATTAATTATTTTATAGTTGGAATGTTTTTTATTTGTTTTCATTTGTTTGTTAGTTGTTGTCACTTTAACAGAAAGTTAGGTCTCTGAATAATATTCTAATGGTTGTTACAGAAAACTAGAGGCTCAGAGACTGAGCCTGTATCGCTCATCTGACAAAATGCTTCTATGCCATGCATGACCAGAAATGAAGTTTTTTACCAATGGGGTCTAATGTTTAGCTATGTTCTCCATTAACATCTATGTTTTTGTCTGATCCTATTAAAATGAGTAATTTTGAAGAGGACTTTCTATGCATTCAGTTATGTTTGCTTGAAAAGTTTCAGAGAAGATGATGAAAGGAACTCCAATGTTAAACTATGTTCAGTGCTGGTGGCCATGTTTTTTATCCGATCCAAACAAAATAAGCAATCTTGGTTAAGGACATTTAGTGCATAATTCCTGTAAAGTTTGGTTGAATTTGCTTCAGTGGTTTCAGAGGTGAAGATGAAAATGTGATTTTTCCCATAGGGTCCAATGTTAAACCTATGTTCTGTGCTGGCCGCCATGTTTTTTATCGGATTCAGAACGAAATGAGCAATCTTTGTTAAGGACCTTTAGTACATCATTCCTGTAAAGTTTGGTTGAATTTGCTTCTGTGGTTTCTGAGGAGAAGATGAAAATAAGATTTTTCCCATAGGGTCCAATCTTAAACTATGTTCCGTGCTGGCGGCCGTGTTTTTTATCGGATTGGAACGAAATGAGCAATCTTTGTTAAGGACCTTTAGTACATCATTCCTGTAAAGTTTGGTTGAATTTGCTTCAGTGGTTTCTGAGGAGAAGATGAAAATGTGATTTTCCCCAAAGGGTCCAATGTTAAACCTATGTTCCATGCTGGTGGCCATGTTTTTTATCAGTTCTGAACGAAATGAGCAATCTTTATGGAGGACCTTAAGTACATCATTCCTGTAAAGTTTGGTTGAATTTGCTTCAGTAGTTTCAGAGGAGAAGATGAAAATGTGATTTTTCCCATAGGGTCCAATGTTAAACCTAAGTTCCGCATTGGTGGCCATGTTTTTTATCGGATCAGAACAAAATGAGCTATCTTTGTGGAGGACCTTTAGTATATCATTCCTATAAAGTTTGGTTAAAATAGCTTTAGCCATTTCAAAGGGGAAGATGAAAATGTGATTTTCCCATAGGGTCTGATGTTAAACTAAGTTCCGCCCTGGCCGCCATGATTTTTAACGGATCAGAACGAAATGAGCTATATTTGTTAAGGACCTTTAGTACATCATTCCTGTAAAGTTTGGTTGAATTTGCTTTAGCAGTTTAAAAGGAGAAGATGAAAATGTGATTTTCCCATAGGGTCCAATGTTAAACCTAAGTTCCAGGCTGGCGACCATATTTTTTATCGGATCAAAAGGAAATGAGCAATCTTTGTGAAGGACTTTCCATACATCATTCCTGTAAAGTTTGGTTGAATTTGTTTCAGTGGTTTCAGAGGAGAAGATGAAAATGTGATTTTCCCCATAGGGTCCAATGTTAAACCTATGTTCCCTGCTGGCTGCCATGTTTTCTATCGGATCAGAACGAAATAAGCCATCTGTGTTAAGGACCTTTAGTACATCATTCCTGTAAAGTTTGTTTGAATTTGCTTTAGCAGTTTAAAAGGAGAAGATGAAAATGTGATTTTCCCAATAGGGTCCAATGTTAAACCTAAGTTCCGCGCTGGCAGCCATGTTTTTTATCAGATCAGAACGAAATGAGCTATCTTTGCGAAGGACCTTCCATACATCATTCCTGTCAAGTTTGGTTGAATTTGCTTCAGCGGTTTCAGAGAAGATGAAAATGTGATTTTTCCCATAGGGTCCAATGTTAAACCTATGTTCTGCGCTGGCGGCCATGTTTTTTATTGGATCGGAACGAAATGACCATTCTTTGTAAAGGACCTTCCATACATCATTCCTGTAAAGTTTGGTTGAATTTGCTTCCGTAGTTTCAGAGGATAAAATGAAAATGTGAAAAGTTAACGGACGGACATCAGACGTCGGACAACGGACGCTAAGTGATGGCAATAGCTCACACTGACCCTTCGGGTCAGGTGAGCTAAAAAAGACATGGGGTCTTTGAAAGCATTTTCCCTTCTGCCAGCCGTCAACCATGCATCAAATGAGCCTACAGTACTAGTGCATTTAAGGGGTCCTACATTTAATTTTCTTGAACAGTTCTTACATAAATTTTTAAGGACTGTTCAAGAAAAGCCTACAGTACTAGTGCATTTAAGGGGTCCTACATTTAATTTTCTTGAACAGTCCTTACATAAATTTGCACTTAACCATTTCAAATTTCTTTTTCTATTAATTGACCACTGTGATACTACCAAGACTGATTGCTTATAATCACTTATTACATACTTTGCATAAATGTTGTGGTTTGCATATGCAATTACCTGTAATCATCTCTCGACCCATATCAGCCCTCTGCTGGCACCTCAGGCTGATATGGGTGGAAAAGGCCATGTACATTGTATAAATCTGTATGTATTTACAAGATTTTAGACCGATTTTGCTCTTTCAACAGTCATACTTGAGTATATAATTATAAGTCTACCTGTATCTTTAATTTTTCTTCATTTTCACACCAAGTTGCTTCCTTTATACTAAGATCATTCACAAGGGAAGTAACTCTTTCCTTCAGGTCAGTGTTTTCTACTACTAATGCTGCATTGTCAGCTTGTAATTCAGATATATTCTTTCTAAGAGATTCAATTATAATGTCATGATCACAAGCATATTCCTGTAAAAAAATGATGAAGGTTAAATAGCTTAAATTATCTGAAGAAAATTACTGTGTGAACTGCAATAACTATTTGTGTTCAAAGTACAAGCTAAAAAATTGAACCCAAGGCTCACTAAAATACAAAAGTTCCAACAAGTCAATATTTTGCTTTGGGTTTTCTCCTAATTACACAACTACACAATTAATAGCTGTACTAATAGCACTTGATATTAATGCAGTTTTGTTTACGTTTAAAGAGCTAAGCCATTTCTTATCAGAATTATTTCCTACACTTATACATTGGGAACCAATGAAAATTTAGAATTGACACCATTTACTTTTATGTTGAGCTAATGCATTCATTTGTAAAATCTACGTCTGACAATGCCTTGAACTATTGCACATCTCTGAAAATGTGCAGAATTAATGCACCAGGATTTATTTGTTTGAATAAATTTACAAGGAAATGGATGAAACAAAGGAGTAGGTGCGGTAAGGGCCTTATTTGGCCTAAAAAAATAAGATTGCCTAAATTCACAATATTTTTCATTGAAATGTTCTATGGATATGTGAGAATAGTAAACAGGAAGATTACCCAAGTTTTGATGTACGATTACGGCATTTTTCAGTGTATAAAATGGGACATATTGCACATTTTTTTGAAAAATGACAAATTTGACCAATTTTGAGTACTTTTTCTTAAGAGGAAACATGGAGCGCATGCAAGAACACCAAAAATATTTATACGTGAGGTCCAACTCATCTATACTAACAATTTGGTAAAATGTCTGATTGGTTCTTGAATGCGCTCTATATTTCCGATCAGGAAAAGCGTTTGAAAATATGCAAAATTCTTTTTATTTCTATGAAACCGTTCAAAAGTAGCTTAAACATGACATCAGAACTGTACCTACTGTGGCGTAATGGGTTCTAAATTTTGTAGTTTTTTCTTAAATGGGATCTGAACTTTCAAACGAACATAAAAGAAAATATTCAGGTGCAACTTAAAAAAAATCACCGAAATTTAGGGCCAAATCACCCCCTTATCGCACCTTGTCCTTTTTGTCTTTCTGTTATTGGTCTTTGTTGTAACACTTTGTGCATAAAAAATGATTAAATGAGGAAAAAAAAACATCTTCAAGGATACAAGCATAAAGAGTACTGTATACATACATTTAATTATACACCAATTGTTTGCACAAAACACACAACAATAAGACAAAGGTGTGTCTGCAAGTTGCTGTCACAGCCAACATTGATTACACCAACAACACTAATGCCAGTATCAAACCATTACTATACCATTACATAATCTCATTTTTTTACAAGTCATATAAAATGCAACCATTCAATGATCCCATTTCTGTGATGGATATAACTAGTGTTTTACAGATATATTTGCATTTTATTTGGATGACTGGTTATCAAAACTTGGTGGAAAGTGATAGATAGCTAATTAATTCAACCAAAAAAAAAATAAAACATACAGCTACTAAATCTTTTTTCATTTGTTCCATTTCTTCTGCAAATTTTTGTCTCAAAGCTTCCATTTCCTTGTTCTTAGCTTCTAACTCTTTACTGGCTGCTGCATTCTTAGCATTAAGAAGGTCTGCTTTGCTGTCTCTGAAAATATTTTTTGAAAAAATCCCATTCAAACGGTGTTTTATGATCTGTTCTCTTGTGTTACATACAAAATTTAATATTTTTTTTTATCAAATAACCTAATATATCTGGTATTTATAGTATGATAAGTAGAATAGAAAGGTTTTATTTCATATAGAGATGTGTACATATTTCCAAAAGTTTGTTTAAATCTGGTTTAAAAATGTAAGAACAAGTGCTCATAGTTTTCCCCATAAAATCCAAATTCCTAAAATGTATTATTACATCACACTGAGTTAAGATACATTACAATCTGAATATTGCCATCCTTATAAATCTTTACTATTGTTCCCAAATAACATGAACAGTGAACCTCTATATCTTTTTAGGGAATCCTAAATTTGACAAAAGAATCAAAGTTGAATATTAATCACAATACACAGATTGTAATGTATCCTTACACAGTGTGATATTATAAATAAACTATGTTTAAACAGTGTTCTCGGTAGACAAAAACGTCTGGCGCAACGCCAGCCCTTTTCATCAAGTCTGCCCTTTTTGCATAATGTCATATAATTTCATATCATTTCTCATAATGTCATTTAACATCACACAATGTCCAAGTTCATACTATATCATATTAAATCCCCTTTCACTAACCGTTTTCCAAACGGCAAACCAACTTCTAATACTTTTTGTTCTCTCTTTGTTATTGTAGTATTTTTAGCTTTTCTAAGCTCTTCTAGTCTCTTCTTTAGTGCAGCCACTTCATCTTCAAGCTAAAACAAATAAGTATATATTTATTTCAAGCTTATGTGATGAAAAAACTGCTTGTTTCTTTGGTTCCAAATGGCCCAGTAGTTTCAGAGGAGAAGATCTTTGAATGTGTTTTCTCATAGGGTCCAAAGTTAAAACTATGTCCCCCACTGGCAGCCATGTTGGATGTAGCACAATCCTAAAAACATCTCTTTTGTAAGGGATCACCCAAGGACTATTGTGGCCAAGTTTGGTACCAATTGGCTCAGTAGTTTGAGAGAAGAAGATCTTTGAAAGTGTTTTCCCATATGGTCCAATGTGAAAAATATGTTTCCTGCTGGCGGCCATCTTGGATATCGTGCTGACCTGAAAACACCTTTTTTGCCAGGGACCTCCTAAGGACTATTGTGGCCAAGTTTGGTTCCTATTGGCCCAGTAGTTTCAGAGCAGAAGATCTTTGAATGTGTTTTCTCATATGGTCCAATGTTAAAACTATGTTTCCTGCTGGTGGCCATCTTGAATATCACGCTGACCTGAAAAACACCTTTTTTGCAAGGGACCACCTCAGGACTATTGTGGCCAAGTTAAGTTCCAATTGGCCCAGTAGTTTAAGAGGAGAAGATCTTAGAATGTGTTTTCCCATAGGGTCCAATGTTAAAACTATGTTTCCTGCTGGTCGCCATGTTGGCTGTAGCGTGATCCTGAAAAACACCTTTTTTGCAAGGGACCACCAAAGGACTATTGTGGCCAAGTTAAGTTCCAATTGGCCCAGTAGTCTTAGAGGAGAAGATCTTTGAATGTGTTTTCCTATAGGGTCCAATGTTAAAACTATATTCCCCGCTGGTGGCCATCTTGGATATCGTGCTGATCTTAAAAACATCTTTTTTGCAAGAGACCACCAAAGGACTATTGTGGCCAAGTTTGGTTCCAATTGGCCCAGTAGTTTCAGAGGACAAATCTTCGAATGAAAAGTTTACGACGGATGGACGGATGAGGGACGGACGGATGGACGAACGGAAGGACAACTGACGAAAAGCTATGGCAAAAGCTCACCCTGGCATTAGCCAGGTGAGCTAAAAAAATAGTAGGAAAGAAGTAGTCATATGCAAAAAAGTTGAAATAGGAGGCCAAATACATTACCAATAACATCCACCAACTGAAATATACAGAATAAAGTCTAAGTAGATTTAAGGAGTTAGAATTTTGATAATATTAAATGCAAGGTAAAATTTTCATGTAAGACAAGTCTGACTTCTGTGGACGCCCTCAGTACCTCTGGTACACCTGTAGTATTTTCATATCTACATGTACAAGTAACATAAGCATGAAAATTATCAATAGCTTCCAATGGTTGATGCCGCCATTGCTGCCATTGCCAATTGCACTGCCATGATTGCAAATGCGTCTGTCTTGCTTCCGAAAATTTTACTGTGACTTTTGATTTGCCAAGGATAATAACAACAGAAAAAAAAAATCAAATTTCTCAAATTGTAAAAAAAACAACTTTACATGGTGTTATAAATGGTTAGAGATACAGTCATTAAGTGTGTTCACTGTTAAGATGCACTGTTAACTTGCAATTTACCTGCATAGTAACAGAGCTGCTGCCAGAGGTATTTCTTGAAACAAATCTGTTCACTTACATGACTTGCACCTTTTTTCCTGTTAATTACTCAATGTTCGCCCTCCCTTGCTCAATGTTTAAATCAATGTATATATGTTATTTTATTGATCCAATTTGGATCCTTAGTTAGCATAAGAAAATCAACAAGGAACCACCCACTGGTGACCATATTTAAATCATCTAAACATATTGTACCAGCTATTTTAACATACAATGAGTACATTATCATGTTTAGTATGTATATTGAAAGCAAGTTAATTTAAATTTTAGGCAAACCTTTTTTTTAAATCTGCTAAGCAAATTAATATACCATGTATATGTGGATATACATTTTCATTCATATTTCCTTTTTTACCTCTTTCACTTTTAACTTTAACATGACCTCATTCTCTCGACTGTCTGGCTTCCTAGCTGTTGACATGACTCTAAAAATAGAAATAAAAATGCTCTAAGGAACTGTAACCACCAGGACATAGCATATATAGTAAACTAAAACATTTGATAACAATTAAAATATTCCTAGATTCTCATCCCATCTTGTCAACAATTTTCCAGCCATCCCTCAATTATTATCTCGAAGCCATGAAATGGCTGGAGAGATATTGATATGGCAAGAAAAAATCACGTTCCCCGCTTCAAGCCTATTAACAGCTCTTAAAGATGATCTTCGTGCTTCCGATAAAATATAGTGCGAGAATTTCTTTCAAAATCGTATACATTTAGTATTTAAGTTATATTTCTTCATTTTCTTGAGTTGAATACAGTGTTGTTTTAATAAATTGAAAACAATATGCATGTTTATCAAATTACTCGTTTTTTTTTATATTGGGTCTCGGATTAACGAACTTGTGCAGTAATTTGCGAGATGAAAATAGCATTTGTTTCCCTGTGACAGTGTACTGCATATATTTATAGCAATGAAATTAACATGTGAAATCACACTATCCGATTATTTTCACGTATTACAGAATAACTTAAGACATGCAGACGTATGCAGCAGTTCTTTGGATGACTACGAAGTTTTTGCCAGGTGTAGATTTTCAGGGCTTCGAGAACCAGCTCCATCGGAGCTTTGATTTTGGTTTGTTATCACTTTAATTGCTTATAAAAATTGAAATTTAAGCATCCTCCCTAAGTCAGAAAATCAAAGAAAATTCTCATATCAATAATATTATAATTGTATGACAAGCACAATACTGTATGCATTTGTAATAATGTTGTTTTATATACATACCATAATAGACATATCGAAAACTGTCAGGCCAACAGACATGTCTGGTGAAAATCAAATCAGTCTGGCAGTATTTTTGGAGACACCAGACTGAGTGTATGGCCCCTATCTATATGATCTAAGTACATGCAGTTTTAGTCTGGCAAATTTTGTTCTGGTCTAAAAAAAATGTTTCTTAGGTGCCGGCCGAATGTCTGGCAAGTTGTCAGAACTTTTCTATATGTCTGCAATACCCCGGTATATAATACAAGGGTAAAACACTTCAGATTCTTAATTTCAGTTGTAATTTTGATTTACTTTAAGAGGATTGTTGACAAACATATGGGCTGCATGCAGTTACTTTAACATATATAAACATAATATCATAAATGCACGCAAGAATGTAAACTTAACATGAATTTCAAGATACAAAAATAGACAATACATGTACAAAACAAGGCAACCTTTATACATCAAGTACACCCTTCATTCATTTTTACATTCATACATGCAATACATGCATTTACAGTTGCATATATATTATTATTTACATTTTTAATAATTCTTTCTACTGAAAAGGCATAAAGTTTGAACTTATTGTTAATTTCATTTTCAAAATATGAGATTAATAGGATCTTGCATAAGATCAGATAAAAGATCGGGATATCTTTCACAAGTGCAAGAAATTTCGTCTTTTCTCTAGTGGAGCATAGCGAAACAAGAGGTAACAACGTAGAATTTCTTACACAAGTGAAAGATATCCCGATCTTTAATTTTGATCTTATGCAAGATCCTATTTCTTCCGTAAAAAGCGAAAAGAAATGTCTGGTAACCTCTACTGTTTGAACAACGTTGTCGCCATTTGAGTAATCTTTACAGGTGTTTTATGACGTTTAGTCATGGTAACGATTGTTCTATAAAAAAAATCAGCATGTCTGGTTGGTCATTTACCAGTGTGAGATGAGGTCGTGTGCATCGATCTCACATGGGTCATCTCCCACTGTAAACCACCATTTACGGAAGAATCATTTTTTAATTGTATTATGATAGTGGTGATACACAAACAATAAAATTGATTGTGATCATAGCATAACAAATATTTAACTAGAGGCTCAGAGACTGTGCCTGTATCACTCACCTGACTAAATGCTTCTATGCCATGCATGACCAAAAATGATGTTTTTTTTTTTACCAATGGGATCTAATGATTAGTTATGCTCTCCATTAGCAACCATGTTTTATGTCTGATCCTATTGAAATGAGTAATTTTTGAGAAGGACTGTCTATATATTTTTTAAAAAATTGCATGAGTGTGGTCACATCAGTCAAAATTTATCAGCACTGTTAAAAAATTTTCTGCATAAATTACATATGGCTATAAAGATACAAAAAGCTTTATCCTGGTAAAATTTCATAACAGAAGGATGGAACTAGCAAGTTAAAGTTAGCCAATTTTCTTTATTTTCATTGTTCTGACACTAATTAATCATTGAAAACTGTCATATGTTTATTGGATAATTTTACAACCTCTTTACACAAAACAGCCTACATGACCTATGGTGCATTTATTACCCTTTTTTAATAAGAATTTCATTGTTGTGTGAATGAAAATTTTATGTTGTAAATATGTGATAAATCAGTTTTTTGGCAAAATTTTCAGAATAATTTTATGTTGAGTAAATCAAAAGTTACAGCCCAAAATTGTAGCCAGAACACCACTTTTTATTCAATCAAACTGGTTTGTTAAATAGTTCCAAATCCCTGTTATATTAGTCCCAGCTCCTTCCAGGCTTTCAACAATAAATATATTGCTTCATGCATATCTCCATATGGTGTCCTTCCTTTGTGCAAAGTTTCATAAAAATTCTTCAGGTGGTTTAAGAGTAGTTGTGATTACAAGGTATTCTGTGCAAACAGAATCAATGAAAGTCGAAGTCAAATTATCTCCCCTTTCTGGTTTTGGACAATAATTATATTCTTTCATGCAAACCTCAATATAGTGTTCTTCTTTACTTTACAGTTTCATCAAAATCCATCAAGTAGTAATAAGAGGACTTGTGCTTAGTAGGTACATTTTTTATTATTCTGTGCAGACAGAATCAATGAAAATGCAAAGTCAAATTATCTCCCCTATCTGGTTTGGTCAATAAATATTTTCCTTCATGCACATCTCCATATATTGTCCTTCCTTTGTGTAAAGTTTTACAAAATCGATCAAGTGGTTGAAGAAGAGTTGTGCTTACAAGAAGTGTGGACAGACGGAAAGACAGACAGACAGACAGGGCCATTCCTATATACCCCTAAAATTCATTTGCAGAGGGTATAATTAAAAGAGAACAATTTTCCTTGCTTAACAAAACATTTCACTAGTTTATAGTATGATCATGATGATTGTATCAGTTAGTTGTATGATGATTATAAAGCCATAAAGACACTAAAACATTCGTGAATGTTCTGTGGAACCTAGTGTCTTGCCTGCTCATACCACTGTCATTGCAATTTGAAATCCAACCACCAGAAATGATTTGTTTTGACTAAAATTCATGGTTGAATAACAAGAATTCTCAAAAATTACTTTTCTTTGAGAGTTTCAGGAAATTTACCCAAATTGGAACCACAAATCTTGCATTTCAATAATTGCTAAGATATTTCACTGTATGCATTTCAAAAATTGCATGTCTTGGATAATTTCATGAAATTTACCTCAATTACATCAAGAATAAAATTCAGAAAGCTTATTGTGCATCTATAGACAATATGTAACAATTCTACATCAAATTAAATCCAAATTTTGTTTCAACATTGTTAATATAAATAGGGTATCTACTTTGTGGCGACATCTCTCTTAGACCACTTGATGAAATTCACTGAAACTTTCACAGAATGATCAGTATATATTGCCATTGTGGACAAGATATTTGAAAATTTGACTGGATTTTTTTTCTGGAATCAAACAGGGAGTGGGGGTATGATATTTGTGAGCTTTGCTCACAGTTTTTCTAGTTTTAATATTGCCATGGATACAATCTTTTGACCATAAATTAGCCTATGATTTTCAAGTGACTCGGTCTAGATTTTATTGTATTCAGGATACATTAAAACACTTTGTTCTAGGGTTAATCTGATTGCTGACGACACAGACTACAGAATTTGGATAACTATGTCTCACTTCCGTGACTTTTTGTCAGAGAAAAGACAAATACAACAGGAAAGTGAATTTAAAGCCCTTTTTTTTGTTTTATGGTATTCTGTTAGTTGCCGCATTCATCAAAACTCCCATAAGCATTTTCAATGTCGGCAGGTATGAAATTATCTTGACTAGTATTTGCCATAATGGTGATGTCGTTTTAGTGTAATGAATCTGTCAAATTGATTAGTCAATGTGAAATGAGCAGTAAAAGGCAAGTTTTATCAAACGTCTGAAATCACAGGCATTCGCCTGTGACAAGTCAAATGAACATAAGCTCTACACAAGCTTTTTAACTAACTATGAGATTAACATCGGTTAAGCAATTGTGGTGTGGGCTTCTCGCATGGTCACAAGGCTTAAGGGGGAAAAAAGCTTAAGAGTTCCAAGCTAGAAAATTGGTAAAACACCCAAGGTAGGGTAGGTGCCTTGAAACCTTGACACATGCAGGATTCACATGGCACAATGGTGTCTGCATTGCGGTTGAAAGTCCAGTGTCTTAGCCACTCGACCACCCTGAACCATTTGTTAGGTTGTGAATAATCCTCAAGTTTGGGTATAAAACTTATTCCAGGTACTACACATAAAAACAGGTACCAATTTACAATATAAACATTTGTCTAACAATCAGTTGACTCTAGTGACTGCCGTAAGTTCAATCAATTGTCCACTGTTCACTTTTAATGTAATTTTTTTGCTATCGCTTAAGCTGTCAAAAGGGTCAGTTGTTTCTTTTATGACTGAGGATTGATTGGTCAATACATCAGATTGGACTACAAAAGAATTGAAAGTTAACTATAGTTACATCTAGCAGGAGTGATCAGAGTCTGACAACCCAAGCAATCTCACCCCAGTTAGAACAAAGGATATTTTTACTTTTTTTTGTCTTTGTCAAGGCCAGATTTTCAGAACTGTTCAGTATTTGGACTTAGTAGTAAAATTTTATGTTTTACTATCCAGAAAATGTTTAAAGATAAAGATTTTATAACATTGAAAAATAGTCCCTAGTGGGATTCGAACCTGGATTGTCTCCTTTACTAGACTTCTGCCTTACCTATTACAGCTCAAACTCGTTGGAATTACAGTGTTAAATAAAGGGCTACGCCGAGTGCAGCATGATACAACCGCAGCATGTCGAACACTGTAACTTGAACGAGTGTAATTCAAAATGAATGAGGACACAGTAAAGAGCTTGATACAGTAATTAAATGGACACAATAAAGAACTATGATGAAAAATAAAAATTTCTAATATTTCGAAATAAAAGGCTACGCTGAGCTCAGCATGATACAACAGCAGCATGTCAACCACTGAAATTTGAACAAGTGTAAACTAAAATTAATGTGGACACAGTAATTTACTGGACACAATAAGGACCTTATCACAAACTAGTGAAAATAAAAATCAGCTCTTTTAATCCCTTATTACTAGGATATTGTAAGACCTAAGAAATTCTGTTGACTACCATCAAGAGAAATCCAAAGAAAAAACTCAGGTTGAAATCCAATGAAAAATAAAGATTTCACATATTTTGAAGTATTGCAATTTGGCCCCTTTGACCCATTATAGCTTGGAAACCAAAGAGCAATGCAAGATATACTGCCATATCACTGAAAGCTTAAAATGAGAACAATCCAAAGATATAAATCCCATCAAAATCTAATGAAAAATAAAGACTTCACATATTTCTAATGATTGCAATTTAGACCTCTTTGACCCCTTATAGCTTGGAAACGGTAAAAGCTGGACCCAGATCACTAATTGACCTTTTGAACTGATACACACAAAAATAGTGCTTAATTCTGTCAACCACTCCGCAGGCTTGGAAGGTGTACTATTTACTGAAAACTGAATGAATGGAAATAATAATTGGTGTTTTGGAATAAGGACTTACTGCAAAAAAGTCATGTAGATTTTCAAGCTAATGGAATAAAGATGTGTATGAAAATTTTCAACTTTATTGGAAGATGCCCATTCAGGAATATTTTGGTATCGACGTGGGGATTATTTTTATATTTTTCGGGGTTTGATAAATCCCGGAAAATCTAGACTGACATGCCACCCCGAAAATTTAATGGAAGGTACCCCAGTCAATCCCGCACGTTTTGAGGGGTAACACATGTACCAACAAAATATAGAAATGGGTGGAATAACTCAAAATGTTACTATTGGAGCCTATGGAAAATTAATTGGTGTTCATCAAATCTGTTGACATACTGCTGAAAGCTTACATTGAGAGGAATCCAAAGAAAAAAATTCCATCAAAATCTGATGTAAAATAAAGATTTTACATATTTCTAAAAATTGCAATTTTGGCCCTTTTGACCCCTAAAAGCTCGTAAACGGTAAGAGCTACGCCAAATCTGTCGACATACTTCTTAAAGCCTACAATGAGAGGAATCTAAAGAAAAAAATCCCATTGAAATTGGATGAAAAATAAAAATTTAAGGTAATCTGCATGTTTTCAATTTTTGCCCCGTTGGGCCCTCATAGCTTGGAAAAGGAACAAATTATCAAAAATCTAATGGTGCAGCTCTGTGTTAATTTTTCATAAGGAATCCACTGCAAAAAACTGCATCAAAATCGGACTAAAAATTGCAATCATTAGATAAATTGGGCCCCATTTATCTCCTGAATGGTACATGCCACATGAAATCCGTTGGCATACTACTGATTGGAAATTTCCTCAGGAAGACAATGAAAGAAACCCCATCAAAATCCGATAAATAATAAAGATTCTACAGTCAAATAAGTTAAAACATCAAATTTAACCCTTTTTGGCCCCTTTTTTCAAAACGGGCAGGACCACAATGACCAAAACTAAGCCAAGCCTTCCTTTTGTGCCAAGAAACATTGTGTTAAAATTTCATAAGGATTGGTCAACAGAAACAAAAGTGTCTACAGACAACGATGACAACAACAAGACGACCATGACAGCACCATACCATTATACGACCGCAAAAATTTTTGCGGTCATATAAAAATCATATATAAAGAATCCTTGTGGGGCACAATAAGGATATGTATAAAATATTTATTTCATGACAATAAAAGCTTGAAAATAGTTTTTAAGAATGCCAATCAGTTTTCTTTCTCCTAATATATTAGCTGGGATGTAAAGTAAGTGAGAACCGAATCGTCAATCAAAAACGAATAACGCAAGGACAATGGCAACATCTGAAACAACAAAGAAACAGAGACACAACATGAGTATGGCACAGAAAACAAAAATGAAGACACACATGCACACAAAGATGAACAACACGGACCCAATAAAAACCATGGGCGAGATCAGGTGCACCAGTACAGTAATCAGTTGTCATCTGGGAAACAGATATCCCATAGCAGTCCACAAGATGGTGATGACCATCAAACTTTTGGAGGGATGACTTGAAGTTTTGGGTAACATGCCCTTGTTTAAATAGCCCATTTGTGAGCAATGGGGCTCTATCAAGGAAGTCACTGAATCTACCACTGGCCCTTGAATAGCGAATGGGCTTGGAAATGTAAACTCTGTATGCAGGCACTGTTGGGATGTTGGTATAAAGAAAAAGGAAGTTGACTATTGGAAAAGTGAAGTCTCTGCGTTTGTAGTAGCTTAGTTTGAAGTCTTCCACTTGTTGTCAATTTCAAGATGAAGGTCAGGGAATGATGCCGATGTGTAAATTAGTTATCACACTCAGACTTGGTGTGTCTGTACAAGCTCACGCCTCTGGCCTCCAGCTGTCATGGTGATCTTATACAAACTGGGTCATTGTGTAATAAATTATTACATGAAAAGAGTTGACAATAATTTGATCTTTTTCAATAAGAAAGTAAAATTAGCAAGATTAACCCTTATGTACAAACTTGTTAACGCCTTGTTCTAGTCAACACAGATCATCATCTAATACCAGCAGACAGAATACCTAGAAACTACAACTGCAAATCATTTCAGATACCATCATGCAGAACTGAAATTAGAAAATAATCATACCTTCCAAGAACCATCAAGGACTGGAACATAACATCAGAATACTGCGTCACTGTCAGTAGCCTTGAAGCCTTCAAGACCAACCTGAAAGCCACATTCTGACACCAAGATGGATAATTGTTTTTAATCATCACTGTATATAGATGTTATTATCATGATCTAAACTATGAACAAAAATATTTTTACATGCACAAGTGGCAAAACATGGTGGTGTCAGTTGATGTGAATATGTATTACTGTATATGCCCTTTTGTAGTTTTGATATTTAATTATCCAACAAACAGATAAGTCCTTGAATTCAAGCACCTACTTATATAAACCCTGGTTTTAAGTATTACACCTGTAATCAGGTATAATACCCAAATCTGAGGATTTCCCCCAACCTGTTTGAGCAGTACTGTGGAAGTACTTTTATTCCTGGACATCAATTTTCGAGGTTTTCATAAATATCACTATTTCGTGGGTACTTAAATTCGTTGTTTCAAATTTTGTACATTAAACCTTATGGAAAAAAGCATTTTGTTGTGAACTTAATTTCATGGTGTAAGTGAACCACGAAATCCACGAAAATTGGAACCCCGCGAACAATAATACTTTCACAGTATTTGAAATACATTGTACATCAGGACATGAACATTAGCTGATCAATTCTAACATTTTTTCTTGAAAACAGCAATAGGGATGGTAGGGACAAGAGGCATGAAGCTTTGATTACAACTAACAAGTGAGGACCCTACATATATGTCTTGCCCATCCCTGCTTGGCCTCTAAATTGAAATAAAATCTAAGGGAACTAATCAATAAGCTGAACGTGCTCACTAGACTGTGAAATTTAAGTCACTGACAAAAGCCATATAGCAGGCCATTATTTACTTCCAAATACCAACCAACATACAAAATATCATTGACCTACCATTAATACATCATGAGAAACCAGACATGTTTTCTAGACCATTAAATTTAGGTCACCAGCATAAGTCATATGGCAGATTGTCAAGCACCAACAAACAAAGTATTATTGACCTAACACTACTAGATAATGAGAAACTTGACAATTGTTAAATAGACCTTGAAACTGAGGTCAAAACAAAAGTCACCTGCCAGTATGACATGTACTACCAAAGCCCAACCTACATACTAAATATCATTGACTTACAACTTATATTTATTGAGAAATAGACTGAATTACACAAACTTAACAAGGCCACTAGACCATGACATTGTGGTCAAAAACAAAAGTCACCTGCCAGACTGACATGTACTACCCAAGACCAACCTAAATTACTTAATATAATCCACCTACCATTTATATATATGAGAAATGGACTTAATCAGACAAACTTAACATGGCCATTAGACAGTGAAATTGAAGTCAAGGACAAAAGAGACCTGCCAGACTGACATCTACTACCCAAGACCAACATACATACCAAATATTATCATCCTACCACTTCGAGTTATTGAGAAATGGACTTCATCAGACAAACTTAACGTGGCCACTAGACTGTGAAATTGAGGTCAGCAACAAAATTCATATGCCAGACTGACATGTACTACCCAAAACCAACCTTCATACCAAATATCATCAACCTACCACTTTGGTTATTGAGAAATGGACTTAATCAGACAAACTTAACATGACTAGACCATGACATTGTGGTGCCACTAGACTGTGAAATTGAGGTCAAGGAAAAAGGTCATATGCCAGACTGGCATGTACTACCCAAGACCAACCTACATACCAAATATTATCAACCTACCACTTCTAGTTATTGAGAAATGGACATAAGCAAAGAAACTTAACATGGCCACTAGACCTTGAAATTGAGGTCAAGGACAAAAGTCATATGCCAGACTGACATGTACTACCCAAGACCAACCTACATACCAAATATTATCAACCTACCACTTCTAGTTATTAGGAAATAGACTTAAGCAGAGAAACTTAACGAGGCCACAAGACCATGAAATTTAGGTCAAGGACAAAAGTCATATGCCAGACTGACATGTAACAGGGTTGGCAAAAACCCGGGTTTTATGAGTATTGCCCAGCCCAGTGTGCAATACTGGGAAAACCAGGGTTTTACTGGTTTTTATTGGGCAATACTGGGTAATACTGGGCAATATGAAATACTAATACTTTATTTTTGTTTTTGAAGGTTAAAACTTCAATAAAAAGATGTTTTATAAGTGTCAATCGCATTTATGAAAAAAAGTAAGAAATGTTGTCTAAATAAGTTGTATTTAAACACTTTTAAAGTGTTCAAAACTTAATATTGTTGGACAACATATATATGTTTACAACCAAATATTGTTGATACACAATTTAGTCCAATAATATTTTTTTTTTTTATAACAATGTTTAAAACAATAACATATGTTTTTCTTCTCAAAATTATAGGTACATGTAAGATGTCTAATTATACTGATTATAAACTGTCAAACAATTATATGTTTATTTAACAATTTTAATTATAACCTTTTCATGATTTTGGCTTGTTCCCATTTCGCCTTAGCTGTGAAATTTTATATAAAAAAATATTCCCATTTCGCCTTAGTACATATTTGTGTACCATCTTGACCTCGTTCGCTGCCTGCTCCTTCTGGAATATCTCGATGATCTTGTAGATACTAGGGTGTGGTGTCTTTACTCTCTTCTTCAGTTTGTTGTGCCAGCCTTCTAGGTGGTTGTTGGTTCTGGGTCCATCAGTCTAGTGGTGGTTCGAAGTTGGTAGTGGGAATCGTCCTTCTATCCATGTCTCTGTAACATNTCTCTTTTTAGTTGTGTATTCTTCAGTCTCACATGGGCACAAAGTAACTAAAATTACAATTTCTATGCTTTATCAACATAACTTTATGTGATATATAAAATAACAAAATTCCAACAGAAGCATACATTATTATTCATTCATAATCATAATATTATACATATAAAGAAAATAACACTCAAATCAGAATAGAAGATCAAATAAAGAGGCATACAAAATATTCTATAAACAAAACAATGAAATATGCAAGCACAATTATATATTATAGTTCTTTAATATGAGCACATATATATCTTTTACAAGCACATTTATGAAGCATAAATAAGCACATTTATTAGCACAATAATAGTTCTTTAATAAGCATATCTATTAGCACAATAATAGTTCTTTAATTAGCACAATAGTAGTTAATAATGAATAATTAAAATAAAAATAATACCACAATACGAGGATAAGCACAAAGTTCATTTCACTATTTCTTCTATTTGTCACTAGTCGAGCTTCAGGATATATGATGCTGCGTCACCATACTGTGCAAAGTTCTTCTCTCCTGTGGTTAGTTCGTTCTTCAAACAGTCTTCTATGTCACGGTACTTCTTCTCTGGTAATCTTCTTTTCCCACCTGCTGCATACTGTACCATCTTGACCTCATTCGCTGCCTGCTCCTTCTGGAATATCTCGATGATCTTGTAGATTCTAGGGTGTGGTGTCTTTACTCTCTTCTTCAGTTTGTTGTGCCAGCCTTCTAGGTGGTTGTTGGTTCTGGGTCCATCAGTCTAGTGGTGGTTCGAAGTTGGTAGTGGGAATCGTCCTTCTATCCATGTCTCAGTAACATAGTCGTTGAGTTTGGTACAGTCATCTCGGTTGGGTGAATTCTCGAGTGTGTGTAGCCAGTAGTATTCAACCTTGTCGAGTGGTAATAGAGGTAGAGCTGCTGCATGACAAACTAGTAGGTTAACATCGGGTATGTCTTTGTAGTCTCTTTGTAGTCCACACTCTTTAGTTTTCTTCCATAGTAGAACAGGCAACCCTTGAGTGCTGCTGCTGGGAAGGTCTCTGTTGTTGCCTTGCGTGATGCACATTCAAAGTCGAGGCTGATTGCAGTTGATGAAAAATTCTGGTTGTGACGCTGACATATCTTTTTGAGTAACGTGAATAGTCCTTATTAATTATTCTAATGATATTTTAAAATGTTTGAAATGGAATAATATGAAATGCTTTATAATCAATTTTAAGAATATTTACAATTAATTTTAAATGATAGTAGATTTTCTTGTTTAAGAACAAAAATCAATTAAAAAACTACACTTTTTTTTAAATTGACTATAATTTAGTTACAATTTTAATTTCTATCTTGTTTGGGGAATAAATATACTTTCAAAATAAAAATATTTTAAATTTTATGCACGAGATATGCAAGATAAATGTAATAAAATCTTTGAAAATATACAAAAAATTAAAGAAAAAAAAACATGTATTCTTAATGATGTTTATTCAGTAATCAAAACATGCCATAATTAATAATTATGTTTTTACAATTCACAAATTGTAAATTCCCATTCCGCCTTAGTACTTTTTTTACCTTTTAACCTGAAATTCACAGCTAAGGCGAAATGGGAACACACCATGATTTTGCTTGCAATTCTCCCTTGGGGTGTTTTCAGAATTAAAAGATTTGATTAGCAAATATATTATGTACATTAAACATGTACAATTTGTATAAAAAGAAGTAACATTTAATATAAAGACAAAACCATTCAATTTAAACATGTTAAAGATTAAGATTTAACAATTTATTTAGAATGAGCTTAAAAAATCATATTACCCAGTATCACCCATTTCAGGGAGTATTGCCCAGCCCGGGAAAACCCGGGTTTTCCCACGTGGGAAAACCCAGGCGGTCAATACTTTGGCAACCCTGACATGTACTACCCAAGACATACCTACATACCAAAAATTATCAATCTACCACTTCTAGTTATTCAGAAATGGACCTAAGCAGAGAAACTTAGCGCGGTCACTGGACCGTGCAATTGAGGTCAAGGTCACATGACTTTATTTTCGCCAGGTAGCTCTTGATTAGTGCTACCATTGGACCAAATATGATGTTCCTACAGCAAAGGGTTTTCAAAATATCCTGTATTTAGTAAAAGTTAACACCATCCCCATCGTCATACTTTGCATGCCTATGCCTCGTTTTCTGCTACTTTCCTCGCGGGCGAGACAAAAAGCACCCCCAAGTGAGTCAGATTTTTTTCAATAAGAAATACAAGAGCTAGGCATAGCCCCTCCACTCAAGCAATTTGAAAACCCACACATTTGTGGTTATACTCTTACAAAAAAGACCAGGATTCATCTTTGAACTCCCTTGAGGCATCCTTAGGCAACTGTGTAAATATTATTCAAATTCAATGAAAAATAGGTTTTCTAGAGTGTTTAAAAGGATATTTGGTATATGTTTAAAGTTAAAAAGGGGCATAACTCCCACAAAAATAATGAAAATTCCACGAGGACTCATCTTCCAACTCCTTTGAGGTATTCTTGAACAAAAGCTACTGTATAAATATAACATGTATCGAAATCCAATGAGAAATAAATTTGCTTGAAAGCTTACAAGGTTATTTGGTCAATTTTCAAAGAGAAACAAAGACACATAACTCCTACAAAAATATTAGACCAGGATTCATCTTCAAACTCACACGTAAAGCTACTGTGTAAATATTTTCCAAACCCAAAGAGAAATAGATTTTCTAGAACGTTTACAAGGATATTTGGTCAATTTTCAAAGTTGCAAAAGGGGCATAACTCCAACAAAAATATTCAAATAGGACAATCTTTGAACTCGCTTGAGGCATCCTTGAACTAAAGCTAATGTGTAAATATTATTCAAATCCTAAGAGAAATAAACTTGCTAGAGCGCTTACAAAGCGGACAGAAAGACTGCAGGCATTACCATATCCCTGCATCACGTAGGGGTGGGGATTGAGGATAATAAAATGGAAGGGGTCTTTGTACTTCTTGACTGACCGTGGCATTTTTCCACAGTTTACCTACAACTGTACTATATATACACCTTGCTTACTCAGATAAATAGGTTAGTCCTCTGACAACATCCTGGGATTGTTTCATGTCAGCTCTGTACATTGAGCCGATTTCGAGATCATCCGGCCTTACAACAGTCCGGCCCTATGCCAGTCCGGCCTTATGACAATCCGGCCTTGGTCTATCCGTCCCCAGTGGCGGATTTAGGGGGGGGCGGTGGGCCCGGGCCCCCCTTAGGCCGGAAAATATTTTAAATTCCTAGAGGTTTTTTAAAAAAAATGGGTTCCGGGCCCCCTTAGCAGAAAGTCTGGATCCGCCACTGGTCCCTGTATTGTTAATTGATACTATATCGTTGTTTTGTTCAGTTTGGTCATGATATCGGAGTACTTAAATGGGAATTTGTCATAAAAAATTGCTGCAGGATATAGGAACAAAGGAGTTTTAACCATTTACGAAAACGTATTTAGTGAGGGATAGCCTCTGAACTGCGTACCAAGTTTATTTTTATTTGAAATGTTAGCAATACCTACATATGTAGATTTAAGAAACAATTGCAGACTGAGAATGCCGAAGAACAAAAGTCAAGTGGATTAAATAAATCAGAGTCTAGATTCATGGCAAAAATGTTCAAATATGAGAACACCAGAAATAAAAGACCAAAGTCATGATACACAAACATGCTAAATATACCACTAAAAACTTAAGGACATGAGTATGCTTTCCATCTTCCAAGGTATAAAATTGGCATATGAAGTCAGTTCTTCTTATGGCAAAAACAAATTCAACTTCTTCTTACAAATTTTCGCGGAATACAACAGTAATACAGATATTATCGTAAGGCTGGATCGAATTTTAAGACGAAGGGCCGGATTGGAATAAGGCCGGAAAGTACAGGGCCGGATAGGCAGGGACGGATTTGTCGTAAGGCCGGAACGTCTTGTTACCCATTGAGCCCATGGAACCAGTCCATGTGAGAGTTTGGCATAATATGGGTCTCTGGACAGACAATACAAATTGTATTGTCTGTCCAGAGTTCCATATGGTACCTCTTCGGTTGACGAACAAGCATACAGATACATCGAAAGGGTGCTAAATAGAACTATTGTCTCAATAACAGTCAGGTGCTTGTGACTGTGAGTTGTGTAACTGCTTGAAAGTGCATGTAGCCTTGTAGGGCTACATTTGTACATGTCGGTCATGTGCATTAAATTTGATGATAATAATAATAATAAGACAGTACTTAAGACTATTCAAATATACGTTTGTCAAGGACAGTCAATGAGGGACATACAAGTATTTAGCAGTTCAGTATTCTTGAGTGAGTAGCTTTCTGTCTCCAGGGGAGATCATCGAGTAAAATTTTACGATGAAGTGTATATTTCATCGACGCTATGGTAACATTATATGTTTAATGATATGTTGTTTTTTATATGTTAACTCCTGGTTTTAATTGGTTTGTGTTCCGGTTGCGGTGCTACCACTATATTATATATATATATCGCGGCGTACTCCGGCCATATACTGGAGGTTTGCCTTGATTGGCAGAGAATTCATCAAGATAGATAGATAGATAGTTTTCGTACACCTTTTAATGTTCTAAGGATTGTACTAGACCGTATACTCCGACAAATTGCTCTGGATGGTTTGTTGCTGATTTCAGTGAAGCCGGACTGTGGCAGGCTTTGTAGAGGCGGTTTCCCGAGTTTCCCATTCAAGGTTGTACCTTGAACTGGTCTGTCTTCAGGAAAATCAAAGAGGCGGGACTCAATCAAAAGTTATGGAGTATATGTACAGAGATTTATAGAATCAAAATCAGTTATAGGATTAGATCTATATGTGCAGATATCTATATAAACAAATAAGTTATATATAAGGAGTATATTTGCAGAGATTTATATATATATACAAGCCTTTAATGGACTTTGTCTACAACACATGGATCAGTTTGTAAGAATGTCTTCTGAACAGTATTCGCACCAAAAACGATGTCGGGGGTTGGCACAACCACCTTAACACCAATTTAACTAACAGGGGATTACTTACTCATTACTATAACCAGAGAAAGAGAACTAGACAGATCCAAGGCAAGGTTTTTCAGCTGTGGGACGAGTACATCCATGGATCTCAAACAGCCACTTTCATCGAGAAATTAGGTAAAATTTTGAATTTCAAAATGCGAGCTTTATCGAGCATGTTAAAGTCAAAATTTTACTATAGAGAGGGAAGAAATATTTTTATCTCGAGACCTAGATGAATGAGAATTTTTTTTCTCCTATTAAATACTGGGTGTAAAACGTGAAAATTCTAAATTGGCGGAAATTTAACCAACGCCTGTTGGTTACAAAGTCGCGTGGACATTTAACCAACTGCTGAGAATTGGCGAAATATAATATATATATCCTTTCGAGTCGTTGATTATCATAGTTCTGCTGTCGAAATGGTTAAACTTTAAAAGCTTTAGCGAGAACTTTAATGTTTAACCCTTGAGACAGTAGAACTATGATGATCAACTTTCAATTGATATATTTTCTTTCTCTAATTCTAAAATCAATGAAATTTTCATGTGTTTTAGTTTCAACCCCGTCGCGGGCCTATACAATCAATACTGTAATGTCACCGGATATGAAATTTACATTGCATGGAAATCAACATAATCAAATCGATTGTAGGTGATTCATGATAAATAAACAATGTATTCTTTGAGTAAATACTTTTTACAATGATTTATACTCGAAATAAATTTATTTAAGGTATATTTTGCTATTTGAAGAAAAGTTCGAGACCTTATCAATATCCAATGAAATCGGGAGATCAATTTATCCACATGTTGGAGAACACTTTGACCTCAGAATGAAATTGACGAGAACAGCATTAGAATTAGAGAAAAGGAAATAATAAACGCCAAACTAGTTCTTTTGTTCTTTATTTCGGTGGTTCTGATATTTCATGTTTGAGTATACTCCTGGTGTTGTCAGTTTTCTGAATTCCGATTTTCATAATATATTTTGCTCAGGCGCGGATCCAGATAGTTTGGAAAGTGGTGTTCCGATTGGAATTGATAGGAAATTTCCTTCGGAGCGGGGTATAATTTAAAAAATATTAGAAAAGGAAAATGGAAAAAGGGCAATAACTCTAAGACGGGTTTTCGGATTTTTTTCAAAATTGCAGGGCGGATAGATCTTACCATACTGATCAGTATTTTTCTTCGTGAAAGATTCTTTATATCTGTAACTGTTTCGAGTAATTTGTAAAAACAGCAATTTACCCCTATGCTCTATTGATCTTTATTTTTAGTAATAGCGGTCATGTTTTTTATCTACGGACTAATCGAACACAATTTTGAAATTGCATAAGATTCAGTTTGGTAACAATTGGATCAGCAGTTTTGAGAAGATTTTTGAAATTATTGAACGACGAACGAACGAACGACAGACGCAAAGTGATGGCAAAAACTTACATGGCCTTTTAGCTAATAGCTAGTAACCCTTTACAAGCACGAGTAGGTAAGCCTATAACAGTCTTTTAGGGTCGATTCAAATGTGTCCCTACCTTACCCCTTTGAACAATCAAATACAGTGATGTTGTGTCTGATTCGTTGTTAGCTTCTGTGCCATTGACTGGCAGTTTCCTTGTAAAAAGGTTACAAAATGCTACTTTGTATATGAATTAACACAATATTTCATCCGTTTCTGTCCATATTTGATTACAATGTTTTCATTAACACAGAAGCTTACATAAGACATGATACACATAACAAACTCATGGTGGGGACAGATTTATTGAACCGGTTCTATCAATCGTAAATTTTCGTACATAGATTTTTTGCAGATCGTCCAGGTTATCAGTCTTCGACCAATAATAGATCCTTGGCTTCGCTTTGTTTGGAAATCCGGAAAGATACACATAAAAGGTCATGTGTTTATCAATTTTTAAATAGTAAAGCATTGCCGGCTACAATCTCATTAACTGCCTGTTAAATTGTAACCAACTCATTAACGGACAAAAAAAAGTAAATTTTTAGAAATAAACAATTCAAACACTTTGAATAAAGAAAACTTGAATGTCTACAGTTTAGCCATTATAAATTAGATCTTGTGTCTAGTACAAGAATACTTTTTTCCAAACAAATATCTTTTTTATTGATATTTGCAAAATTTGTTATTGAAATTGTACTAGGTTACATCATCGCCATTTAATTTTCTGACAATATTTTGAAACGCATGTGAAAGATAGTGACAGCGTACGCTAGCGTAATGATAATCACACTTGTAGATAAACGCATTGTGTGAGATTACAATTATTTGTTAACTTACTAGTAAAATAGAATTTATCCAAAAATTTCAAGAAATGGTTTTCTGAAATTGAATAGTCCCCTCGAATAACGGTGCCAAGTCTGGCTTCCTTTTGCCTTAAACAGAGACATTTATATGTCTCTGCCTTAAATTACGAGAACAATATTTTTTTACATGATTTTCCAATAGGACCCATTGTTCATCTTAAATTTTCAGTGCACCTCAACACCAAAATCACAATAAAACTTCCATCCACTCATAAATGATTGTGCCAATTTGGTTTCATTTTGCTCTTCCAGCTTCCAAAAGAACATTGAACATATTTCCCCACAGTGTACAACTAAGATCCACAGTAGTGGCATTCTAAGATTTCCAGAGGGCACCTGCATGGTGAATTTAAGGTATCTATGTGTATCTAATATCAGAAGTAACTCTTGATACCAACCTTACCGCTTCAATATTAGAAAGTCGATTTTTTTAATACCAGCAAGTCGATTTTTTTGATACCAGAAAATATTGTTTGGTGTCGAAAAAAGAAATAAATAGAATAGTAAAACAGCGCCTCATAATAAATACTGCCGTCTAACCTGGCATAATCAAAACTATATCAATGTTTGTTTTCAGTCGCTTTACTCGCTTTTTTGCTCTATTGTATAAGACTTGTCTTTTTATATTCTATGTTAGTTTTTTGTTATTTATATTAACGTAACAGACCATTTTCAATAGAATATAGCTAAGGCGACAAGGCAACTTTGAAAAAGTCATGGCAAAATGGTTCGGTTATATTGTGTTGTATGAGGTAAGGGACCGACCATTTAACCTGAAAAGGGGGTATGTTTTTTTTTTCTGGACAGAAAATTTTTTTTCACGTGTATCAACAAAATATATATATATATATATATTTTTTTTTTCAAAATTGACATTATTTGGGGGGGGGGGCAGAAAGCCTCCTTCAGAAATTTTTTTTTCATCATTTTGGCAGCCAAAATATTTTGTTCACATAAAATCAACTCCAAAATATTTTTTTTAGAAAAAACGAAAGCCCACACACCCCTCTTCAAGTTAAATGGTCGGTCCCTAACCACAAATGAAAACATTTTTCATTTAAAGTTTAAATATTTTATTTTGATCGTTTGTAAAAAAATTAAAATGCAAGCAGTGTATGGGATCCCCACCTACAGAAACATGCCCGCCAACTTGATATGGTGCAAAGAAGATCAACTCGCTTTATAACAAGAGAATACTCGAAGGATCCTGGAACAGTAACATCATTAATGGAGAAATTGAAACTTCCACCACTTCAATTAAGGCGAAAAACATCACGTCTTCTAATTTTCCACAAGATTGTTCAACAGAAAATAGCAATACCACTCCCCGATTATACATATAAACATCAACAAGACAAACATGACAAACACACGAAAGACGATTCATCAGACTTGGCTCCAATACAAGAACAGCTTTTTCGCCAGAACCATCACCGACTGGAACGGCCTCCCATCAAACATCCTGTGAGGACTACGAGTCATTTAAGAACAGACTCGAAGCTCACCTTATGTAGATAGGTGAACCATGTTTTTAGAAGTTTAGACTGTTACACTATACAAAACCAAATCCGGACCACTGAAATAGCAATTCGAAGATGAAATACATTTTTTCACACATTGCTCCAAATATAACATATACAGGCAAGAGTTAAACAATAAGTTGAAATGTGAATTTAAAAATTTTAATTATTTGACTGAAAACAAACTGTATTCGATACTAAACAGTAGATCTTGAGTAGTGCTTAAGGTGGATCGGTGGTATTCCGCCATTTTCTTTTCATATTTCATGCTTTGATGGGTAATTTTTATTAAAGAAATATTTTAAAATTTGGTCAAATCTGTACAATATTTGGCTAAAAACACAAACAATGGGTCTATTTCTCTTAGTTTACCATTCATTTTTGAAGAAAAATTCAGAATAGTATTTTTACTGTAAAATTCTTTGAAATGAAAATTTAAACAAGGGAGGTAATTTCAAAAAATATTTTACAAAGAAATCACTACGAAAATTTTGACTTTGTGAAACAATTTCGTAATAAGGTCCGTGACCCCATTTTGCTTTTTGTTTTTAGAAAGATCAATATAAGGGCTAGCAATATACAAAATTAATCAAAATTCTCATGGAATCCACTTAAATAATTTAAAAAAAAATGGCAATTTCAACTAAAAAATCCATATTTTCGGTGAAAGATTGTAAACTTATATGGTCCGTGACCCCCAATTTTTATTTTATTTTTTGGAAGTACAATTTTTGAAGTTTAATTCTGCAAATTATTGAAAAATTTTGATGGATTTTGCTTAGTCCCCCGAACCACCTCAAGGCAATTATTGGATATATCAATAAATGCCAAGATATATAACTAAACTATAAAAGTAATAAGAGCAAACCCCTCCTTTTCATTGACCTCACAAATTGTTATTAATTATACATAAAAGTCACTGCCACCCAAGGTTTCTATAATTGTATATTCATACATTGTCATTTATTGAATCATATTGTTTTGAACCATTCATATCTTGGTATTTTTATGTTGTTGTTAGTTGTGTTATAACCATTTATTGAAAATGTGTTGATGCAAATAAATATTTCGTATTTCGCTATTATTCTTTTAAGTATGAACTTATTAAGAGTAACAAGAATAATGAACTGTACCAACTTTATCTGTCTTTTAAGTGACAAAGAAAATATTTTTATATTAGCGACTTTCGAATATATGTTGAGGTACTGCAGAATATTTTAAATATTGTGTACTCGGAATGTTCAACACGGTCCCCACCGGATGACACAATTAGCACAAAGACCGTACTGAAAACAAATGCCTATACATGTTAATTTGTCCTGTTTATGAATATTTTTCCTTGAAGTTATGACCGTAAAATGCAAAGTTTGACAAGAACTGACAAGAGCTTCCGTGAGTATTCGGAAAACCGAACATTGAAGTGGACTCGATATATTGTCATAGGTACCAATGAAGGTTTATTCGACTACTAATTTCAAAAAGCATACATAAAAGACATTGACGCAAATAAATCAAACAGATGAAAAGGTATAAAACTATTTCTGTCGTCCGTAATTTCCCTTCAGTATAGTTAATACTATCTAAAACAAAATGAACCCTTTATGGTAGCTTTTTTGAAACGGAAATAGGTTATTTTAAGGTCAAAGGTCATTATCTGAAAATTGAAATAATTTGAAATTTCATTGATTAAATTTTAATTTTCTCATAACATGAACACAAAATAAGTCTTTTCATCCAAAATTGTGCACAGCATGATATATTTAAGTGTGTTCAAAACAAAACAGCGCCTTCTACCGATTATCGGCCATTTTGAATGTTTTGGTAAGAAGCCGGGGTCTCAAATCAAAATCCGTAATCATCGCTCTTAAATGTCCTTTTATAAAAATTTCAGTTATCACATTTAATAGTTAAATACACCATCTTTAATTTAATGTTCGTAATTTGTCAGTAGATAAACGAACGTCTAGTTTATTGAAAAATGTTTTGTTGATAAATCACCGATCCTATCCTTTTGACAAACAGCTGACAATTTGATAAGCTCATTGGTTACGATAATAGTATTTCTCAGGACAACCATAAATGAAATTGTGAAGTCCCTTCCACCGAGACCACAAAGACGAGTTTTCGACTAGTGTAATCTGATAGCTACAGTCTACATGTTAATTTTGTAACTTGTCGACTGTCATGCTGATCACAGGACAGTCAAAGGCTAGTTCTTATTAAGCGTTGCCTTGGTTTGACGTGTAAAATATACATGTTCAAGATTACTTGCAGTAATCTGCAAGAGTTCCTTTTTGGCACTCCAACTGTCTTGTGCTCATTCTCTCAACCAAAAGAGTGCCATATTGAACTCTTTCTGAAAAATTGGCCTCGGTTTACTTTAGGGGTGCCTATCATATTAGGCTAATCTTCTGACTATTCTAAATCTAACCCTAGAACACTAACCCTAGTCCTACAATATAGAACCTCATGCTGTTTCTTTTTCACTTACACTGACGTTTAGAACAGATTCAATAAATCTGTCCCCACCATCTGTTTGTGACGAGTATATATATTAGCTGCATTGTTAAAGAAACCACAAATGTCTACAAATGTGGAAGGCAACAGTCAAACTTTTGCATACATTCATACACAATCAATGTAGCATTGTGTCATCTTTTTTACAGAGGAACTGTCAATTATTGATATACTGTACAGCTCACACGGATGAACGCAAAGTCCTTGTTTTTGGGTGGATTTTCGTGACGTGGACTGATTAGCCAAGTCCGTGTAGCAGGGTGGAAGATCGCGGACTTCCACCTTAAATTACGTGACCCAACGTGGACAAATTTTTGAAAACTGAATCCTCGTGGAACCATCGCGGCCACACCGAGGAAATATTAGATGTACATATGTTTGATTTCATCGCAAACATA
Organism: Modiolus philippinarum; assembly: GCA_002080025.1. Taxonomy (NCBI): domain Eukaryota; kingdom Metazoa; phylum Mollusca; class Bivalvia; order Mytilida; family Modiolidae; genus Modiolus; species Modiolus philippinarum. Next base: position 187,643 of record MJUU01012011.1, on the reverse strand, counting down.
AAAATCTAGGAATATTTACATCCTTGGACTAACATGTTTGATTTCGTTGCAAACATACAAACCCAGGAATATTTACACCATGGGACTAACATTATTTGTCCCAGTCGTATCGTAGTTCATTATAAACGGAAACCAAATGCATGTAAAAAAATAAATAAAACATTCAACATTCCTAGATATGTATGTATTTGTTATCAAAAGCATGCTTCAATAATTGTTGAAAGAGCGCCTCTTCCTAATTTGTATTCATATTACCTGAGATATTGATTTTTTTCATTGGCCGGTTTTTGTTCTATTTTTAGAAAATTACCTAGTGCCTATCTACTAAATCTAATGGCTTCCGAAAGCACTCCTGCTTTATGTGCTATATCCAGGCTTTATTTTAAATTTTAAGCTATTTATGATAAAGATTTCATAGACTACAATTTTTGAAAGAATATTTTGATAAAAGTTATAAATCTGAGACCTGACAAGTGACAATTACGCAACTAGACGACGCCGAGGGATTCTTGTTGTTGACAGTGAATAGGCCTATTTTCTACGCAAATTTCCGCTTGAAAATTTTTGAAAGACAGTGGTTTGACAGAATATTCATGCTTATTTTCACGGCAACGCCAACGAGACAAACAAAAAATTTAGGCTTGCAAATATCGTAATTCTGAAATAACTTGACGATCTGCATGGGAACATTGGTTGTCAAAGAAAATTATATTTATATAACTTCAACCTGTCAAACTTTCTGATTATGATAATTTTGGGGAAAATGGTCATTTGTTGACATTAAGCTCAATATTTTCAATTATATTTTTCACGACAACACAATGATTTCTAGATGCTGACCCGCGATGATTCCATGTTCAACACGATGTCACGAGGGGTCCACACAGGTAAATATTTTGTCCACGTTCTCAATTAGGTTGTCCACGTTCAAGATCGCGGTGGAATTCCACGTTTGGCAAAATTTGTCCGTGATGACAACAAGGATTTTGCGTTTTCCATGTGAGCTGTACAGTAGAAGCAAACAATGAATCAGTCACAACATGACTTCATTTGATTGGTAAAGAAGATCAGGAAGGGACACGTTTATTGAATCGACCCTAACATGCAGCACAAGGTCCTATTGTATGTCCAAAAACCCGTAGCAAATTGTTTTTCTTGAGACATGGTCATATTGTTTGTTTTCTGGTTTAGAATTATACTCGCAAAAACTTAAGTTTACTGAAGTACCAAATCTTCAATAAAAGCAGAAAATCCAATTTACATTCTGGAATATCAAATTGAAAGTAAGAGTGAACTTGCAAAATCGTAGACGAAAGGATTTAGATAAAAACTTAATGAGCTGTATCATTCTCCGACAGAAGATTGTGTTTTTCACCATCATTTCTAAAATCGAAACTTTTGACAAAAGCTTTAGGGTTAATTTTTCTGTCGCTAGATTTCTGATACCTGCAGTCTTTTAGTATTTTTACTCAATATTTCCTAGGGGAGTAACGATTCACTAAAGTTTTGATGAACTGTGATTTTTTTGTTCGGTTCAATTTTCGGTTCTTTAAACCCGTATTTCGATTCGGTTTCAATCTGGAATGTTCAGTATGTTACAAACGAAAGCTAACAACTCAACCGCAGACAAAATGACCTGTGGTTGCAGCGTAGTCAATGCAAATAACATATTTCCACTATAAAGGTGCCTATTTATGTAACAGCTCACTATATACATCAAAATATTTACGAGAAGTTGGCAACAGAAATCGAAAATGTTCGTTTTGTTGGAGGAAATAACTCTTAATGTTAACTTCTGGTTTTAGCAGTATGACTTATTACTGCTAAAAAGCAGTAACGAACAAAACCAACTATGAACGTGTAAATAGATCCGAGCTGCCGACCGTAGTTTTTCAGTTTGCTTCAAATATGGAACGTTTAGAGCAAATAGCTTTTGAACAGAGAGAATTCTTTACAATTACTTAGATTTTCATACACTTCCAGGTTGAGTTTGCTAAAAATCACTAAATAATAAAGATCTGAGATCAGTTTTAAGTATCAGAGCCATAGTTGTTGGAGCAAACAAATCACTGGATTAGAAAAAACACTGAAAAATGCTAAATCAACTGGTACAATTTACAATTAAAGTAGTTTACATTAATTATATACACATCATAGAATAAATATTGTCATCTCCCGAGCTGTCACTGACGAAAAAGGAAGCAAGAATGAAACGCATCGAATCGTAGCCCTTGTATCGCTATACGTATCGAATCGTGAGGTAGGTGTATCGTTACACCCCTAGATAAATATCCAAAAATAGACACTTTGAATATCATCCAGGGCTTATTTTACCTTTGTTTTACATCCTTTTAATGGACCCATTCCCCATGTGAAAACACCTGTTTTTTTCCCCAAAATAAGTAAAAGTTCCCAATGGAGTTGAGCATTTAGACAATGTTTTTGTTTTAGAATCCATTAACAGAAATTTCTTTTTCATTTAGTTCAGCGGCAGACAGAAGATGTAATAGACTAATCAACTAGAATGATTTTTTTTGCATTTTATTTTATAAAAGAGGCTAATTAGTATAAAGTATGCAAATGAAATATCATACGAAAATTCAAAAAATGGATGTCGCCGATGAATTTTTCCCAATTTCAGGGGTTGGAGACTTATTATAATAAAAGTAGAAAAAGCCCTGTCGTCTTTTTGACATGTTCCCGTGAGTAGAGACCCTATTGTTGTGATTATATCTGTCATTATTATTTAAATCAATACCCGACTTGTTTTACCTTATTTTATTAATTACCTATTGGGTCGTCTCGAAATGTTTTCACATCTTTGTTTATTTTTATACTACATAAGGGAAATTGTACACCGAATAAAAAAAAGAGACAATGGATTAAGCATGTTAAGATTCATAAAGAGTCAGATTTCCAAATTTAGAATTGTAATAAGTAATCCAAATTTCACTTCTTGCACAAATTTTTATGATGAACTTTGTTTTTAAAGACTTGGTTTTTCAAATTCGAAAATCATTGAAATTTGGCAGATGATCTAGATATTGCACTAGGAAGGTCAGACACAACCATGATTTTATTGATAACCATGTAATAATGGAGGTGTGTCTGATTTTATCCCCTCATTTTACAGGTTTCTATTGACCAAATAAATATAACTCTTCTCCTTTTATAATCCAAAATATGTGAAGTGTTAATAATCATCAAATTAAGGTGACCTGGCTACTTATGTATGAGTTGAGAGTAATAATACTTAAGGACCCATGGCCAAAATCCACACCGAGGAGTCAAAATGGCACCAAATTTTTACCGTACAAATGTGAAAGAACAAATGTTGCTGATGACAAACAACAAACAAACCTATGTTTACAAATGTGATTGGACTTGAAGTTTATTGTAAAAACTAAGTCCTGATGAAATATTTAATAATTTGGGCAAAATTTCCAAAAAAGTGGGAAAAAATTAGGCAAAATTGGTGTCACTTTAAATTTCCCATTGAAATACATAGGAATTTTCAAGTTCAAATTATGCTGAAAGGACAAATGTTGCTGGATTGTAAAGGGCTTGTTACTAGTGTCTTTCTATTGAGGAAAGGTCCATAAACATCAGGTTTACTAAGTTCTAATAAAAATCAAAAGCCTTAATTTACAATATCCAATTATAAATTTCAAGAATTACATCATTTTGTCTAATGGCGGCCATTTTGTATAAATTTTTGGAGCCAATTTTTAAGATTTCAATCTGCCGTAACTTTTGAACACATGATCCGATTTTTAAAATCTAAGCACCATTTTGTTTGTTTTTAATCAGGCTGTCTTTCTGTGTGGCTTTTATTTTGAACAAAGAACACTTTGAAAAATGTCTGACCTCCCTAATTGCACCGTTTGGGAAGTTTATTTATTTATCAGTGTTTAGAATAATAGTCTAAATCACAAGGATGGTATGTTTTTTAATGATTTACATGTTTAGGTCCATGAAAACTTAAATACATTTGAAAACACGGCATACAGTCTGACAAGAAACAGATTTTATTTCAGAGATGAAATCATGTCAGAAAGTACTAATGGAAATTTGAAAGATCCGATATGACTTCGCACTTTTAAAAAATAGAAAATGAAAAAAGCCGATAAAAGCATTAAGTATGGAATGAAAATGCGAAGTCATATGTAATAGGACTAACCCTAACCCAAAACCTTAACCATAAAATGCATAACTTTACAGCAATTTTCCTATTACTGGATGCCCTCACAATAGAAAATTTGCTAGCTCTCCAGGTAGTTACTAGAAGTTTGACCCTCAAGGTAGAAAGGTCACATAGCCATTCATTGTATTTGTCCTGGATATGAGCCAGTTTACCTGGTGTCAATTTCAACAGGAAACAATTCAAGTTCACCCAAACCTGTTTTTAATATTGAAATAGCCAATTAAGAATAAAGATGCATTTTTCATACAATAAGATAAGAAATCACAAAGTTGTACTTTTACTGTTTAAATTTAGTCTATATAAAGTTCATCCCTTCTCTTTGTTTGTTCCAATACATATAGAATAATGGAAGTTTTGTTTTTGTTACAAGAAATATTGGCGATCAATAATGGACGAGCCCCTTGTGGGCGAGTCCATTATTGGAGCCAATATTTCTTGTATCAAAAACAAAACTTCTATTATTCTTTTTATCGGTAATCAACTACATCATTTAATAGAACAAATTTTGGAAATGAATGTTAATTTTCAACAAATCGTGAAATTGACTAGTATTGATTAGTGAAAGAATTTGTAGGTTCCGTTAAGAGTCTCTATAGATGTATATTTCCTTGTTTCATTGATTCTGATTGACAAAGTAGGCGTGGCCTAATATACTTTTTGCCAATATTTTTTCGTATTCGGGCAGTAGCAAATACTGAAAAATATTTGCTTTGTGAGATCAAAGGAAACTCATACAAATTACCGAATAATAATAGTTCAAATGTACTTTATCTCTGTGGGTGAAATCAACATCAGGTAAATTGGCACACACCCAACTACATGTATGAAGGGGCATTTGGTGACCTTTCTACCTTAAAGGCCAAACTGCTATTGAAAAACCCATTTAAAATTACCTGGAGAGCTACCAAAAGTCCTATTGAAACTGCATTCAGTAAGGGAAATTGCTGTAAACCTAACCTAAAGTAACAAATGTAAATACAGGGCTTTTCTACTTTTATTAAAATAAGTCCCCAACCCCTAATTGGGAAAATTTCATTGGCGACATCCATTCTTGGAGTTTTTGTATGATATTTCCATTGCAATTTGCATACATTATTCAGACTTGCCTACCCTTACGATTTTGGCGTAAGGCTTACTATTTTTAGCTGAGTTGCGACGAAGTCGAACTTGGCTTATAATTTGATGAATGGTGTCTGGGCGCGTCCGAGCGTCAACTTTTGGTTTCCGCACGATATCTTGAGAACCACATGTCATATGTAAATGAAACTTTGCACAGACATGAGTTATGATTAGAGGAAGATCCCTAATGATTTTGGGGTTTTTGTGACAAAGGTCAAGGTCACAAATTCTAAAAATAGAACAAAAATTTGACTTATTCGTTTCCACACAATATCTCCAGAACCACATTACACATCCAAATGAAACTTGGCATAGACATTAGTTATGATTAGAGGAGGAACCCTATCAATTTTGAGGTCTGTGCAACAAAGGTCAAGGTCACAACTTCTAAAAATGTAACAAAAATTAAACAGTTCAATAAAGCCTAAAATCACATGTTCGGTATTATTTGACAACAAAAATTGCTAAAAAAAATTTTATTGTTCATACAAAAGTAGTTTTTATACTGCTAGATCATTTAAATTCATTTTATAGTTCTAATTATGTTCACCAACACACTTTTTTCGGGTGTCAATAACTTAAAAATTAGGTTGAATGAAAAGTCAGAATTAAAAAAAGGGAGGTAATAAAACTAAGGGAGGTAATTAATTTAATATGAAGAAGTACTCAATATTACTAAAAGTTTTTTTTTGCAATGTCCAGTAAAAATAAAATCTTAGATGAAAAAAAACTACATTTGTGTATTCTGATTTTTTGTAAATTATTGATTTCAGCAATACATATTACAGTACAGAAAGAGACATACCATAACAAATCACTTGGGGAGACATAAATTTTAATCCTTTAGACATAAAATCACAGACATACTATCACTGTGATAGACCTAAAAAGCCATAAAACATAGTGGTGCGGATTAAATTTTATTACCCATTTTACCTGTAATTTCTTTGAAGTCAACCTGCTTAATTAGATTTTTACCTGTAAAACAGGAAATGTCCCGGCAAAACTTGGGTTTTATTGCCCCTTTTAACAATTTTTTAAGGTAAAAATTAATCCCAATCACTTTCCTAGACATCCCCACTATCACAGTGATTAGTTATGGTACGTCTCTTTCTGTACTGTACCTGAAGTATAAGGGGAACCCCTGCTCAAATTTTTTTTGAATGGTGGTCTGAAATGGGTTGTAATGGATAGTGGAGCTTTCAGTTGCAATGGAAACCAAACCAGAACACGGAATCTTTGGAAAAAAGTGTTCTGCTACATATTTTCCGTAACAATATAAATTAGATTTTAAGGGGAACCCTTGCCAAATTTTTTTTATGAAAGGGGGACTCGAAATGTTTTGATTTCAGCAATACATATTACCTGGATTATAAGGGGAACCCCTGCCCAAATTTTTTTTTTGAATGGTGGTCTGAAATGATGGAGCTTTCAGTTGCCATGGAAACTGAACCAGAAGATTGAATCTTAGAAAAACAGTATTCTGCTACATATTTTTCCTTGCAATTTTAGATATTTGTATAAAGGGGAACCCCTGCCAAATCTTTATTTTGAAAGGGGGACTTGGAATATTTTAAAACTAATTTCAGCAATATGTATAACCTGGATTATAAGGGGAACCCCTGCCCAAATTTTTTTTGGATGGTGGTCTGAAATGGGTTGTAATGGATAGTGGAGCTTTTAGTTGCCGTGGAAACCAAACCAGAACACTGAATCTTTCAAAAAAGAATTCTGCTTCACAATTTCAGAAATATGTATAAACTAGATTATAAGGGGAACTTCTGCCATTTTTTTTAAAAAAAGGGGGGGGGGGCTTGGAATGTTTTGATTTCAGCAATATGTATGTAACCTGGATTATAAGTGGAACCCCTGCCCAAATTTTTTTTTCAGAGGTGGTCTGAAATAAGTTGCAATGGATAGTGGAGATTTTGGTTGCTATGTATACCAAACAAGAAAACTGAGAAAAAAGGTATTCTGATACACACTTTCAATTTCAGCAATAATAAAATAAAAAACTAGATTTTAAGGGAGAACCCCTGCCCAAAGTTTTTTTTTTGGAAAGGAACTTGGAATGTTTTGACTTTTAGTCAAGTTAGGACAAAGTCAAATTTCCGCAAAAGTTCCATTATATATCTCTGATTGAAATAAAAGAATTTAACGGTATATGCTGAATTGCAACTATTTGCCTATCCGATGATGTACTTATGAAAATAACAAATGTTCGCAACTTGGCTTTCGCACCTTTGGTGCGTTTTCTGATTTTTAAAGTCATCTTACGCCCTTATGATGGTTAACCGTTTCCTTACGATTTTGTCAAATTGCGGTATTTCCAGAAAAATTTCATTACCGTACCGTCATTTCATTGCGGTTCCGTACATTATAGTAAAAATCGGCATTTCTGGTAATAAAAAGAATGTAAAAACAATTTTTAAGACAAGAATTCTGAATTATGCAAAAAATCATTCTAGTTGATTTAAACCCCACTTTTACATCTTCTGTCTGCATCTGAACTAAATAATGAAGAAATTTCTGTTAATGGATTCTATATCAAAAACATTAAGTACTCAACTCCATTGGGAACTGTTACATTTAGTGGAAAAAAATAGTGTTTTCACATGATGGGGAATGAGTCCCTTAAAAGGATGTAAAAAAAAGGTAAAAAAAGCCCTGAAATATAAAAAAACTCCACCCTTAAGTAGTGGGACTCCTAAAGCAAGTGAAGGCCGAAAAATTCTGTTCTATATGTTTACAACAAGTTTTCCACATAAACATTAAAACATTACATGTATCTCTACAAAATGGTATTATGTTAAATGATGACAAGCATTCTATATCAGTGTCATCAGTGAAACTTACTTCTTACAGATAAAAAAAACTTTCTTTGTTTACAGATAAAAACTCCCTTCACAAACCTAGATCTTGACCAAGGGCATATAAGAACAACAGAAAACTTTTGCACAATACATGTTTAGTCCTACAATAATGAACCTAGCATTGTTGCTTTTTCATTTATACTGACTTTTAACATGCAGCACAAAGGCCTATTTCATGTGTCCAAAAACCTGTAGCAAATGGTTATTCACAAGACATGGTCATATAGTTTGTTCTCTGGGTTAGAATTATACTCCCAAAAATGAATTGAGAAATAATTAACAGTAGCAATATTTTTATATTATTTTTACCACGGGCTGGCACTTTATGGCAAATATTTTACGCCAAGCGACCAACGAGGGATAAAATATCACCATAAAGTGCAAGACCATGGTAAAATTAAGAAATAATTCATGGCAGGTATGTGGTTATTGGAAATTTAACCATGGACTGGGCCCGTATGTTCAAATTTAACCCAGAGTGTTAGTGAGGGGTTAGATTTACAAAATCAAGAGGCCAAGCATGCTAAGGGTGGGTTGATTTTTTTTTCATTTTTTTTTGTAGATTCAAAAATTGCTGATGAAATTTGAATAAGTGTTTACATTTACTCTGAAATCAATTTAAGAGGTTGCATTATGGCTGCTGCCAGAATGGAGCAAAATATGAACCATGCCGGACCAACCACTGCAGATGGTAAAGGGAATCCTGCAACTGGGTAAGATACATGTATTTATAGATAAAAACAAAAATTGATGTTTTTTGATACCCCCCGCAAACAAAGTTTGGGGGGGGTATATAGGAATCGCCCTGTCTGTCTGTCCGTCCGTCCGTCTGTCCACACTTCTCGTAAGCGCAACTCCTCTTAAACCACTTGAAGGATTTTGATTAAACTTTACACAAAGGAAGGGCACTATATGGAGATGTGCATGAAGGAATATAATTATTGTCCGAAACCAGGAAGGGGAGATAATTTGACTGACTTTTCATTGATTCCCTATTTATGGGTTACCTCGTAAGCGCAAGCGCAACTCCTCTTAAACCACTTAAAGGATTTTGATGAAACTTTACATAAAGGAAGGACACTATATGGAGATGTGCATGAAAGAATATAATTATTGTCCAAAACCAGGAAGGGAGATAATCAGACTTTGACTTTTCGTTGATTCCCTATTTATGGGTTACCTTGTAAGCGCAACTCCTCTTAAACCACGTGAAGGATTTTGATGAAACTTTACACAAAGGAAGGACACTATAAGAAGATGTGCATGAAGGAATATAATATTTGTCCAAAACCAGGAAGGGGAGATAATCTGACTGACTTCGTTGATACCCTGTTTATGGATTACCTCGTAAGCGCAACTCCTTAAACCACTTGAAGGATTTTGATGAAACTTTACACAAAGGAAGGACACTATAAGGAGATGTGCATGAGGGAATATAATATTTGTCCGAAACCAGGAAGGGGAGATAATCCGACTTTGACTTTTCGTTGATTCCCTATTTATGGATTACCTTGTAAGCACAACTCCTCTTAAACCACTTGAAGGATTTTGATGAAACTTTAGACAAAGGAAGAAAACTATATGTAGATGTGTAAAATGTCAAATAGGCTGAAAAAGGTGAATTTTATATTTGTCTGATTTAGACAGAGTGTTTTCATTGGAACCCTTGGGAAAACTCGTAAGCGCAACTCCTCTTAAACCACTTAAAGGATTTTGATGAAACTTTAGACAAAGGAAAAAAACTATATGTAGATGTGTAAAATGTCAAATAGGCTGAAAAAGGTGAATTTTATATTTGTCTGATTTAGACAGAGTGTTTTCATTGGAACCCTTGGGAAAAGTTTTTTCTTGAAGATTATATCATTGTGTCCATACTTGTACTGTGTTCACACTTGTACTGTGTCCACACCTGTATTGTGTCCACACCAACTTAATTTTGCACTTACCATATCGATTCAGGGTTCAATAAGCGGGGGGTATCTATGGCTGCCATTCGGCGACAGCTCTTGTTTTATACTACAACTAATCCAAGATTATGATCCTTGCAAAATATTCAAGGAATGATCAAGCAATGCAGTAATTCACCAGTATGTGTTTTTCAGTCGTGAGTTATATGTTTTGTATTTCTCATGATCTAGGATTTTATTGATGTTCACATATATTTAAAGGTTCAATTTTTACTCATTTTATGAATTATTTTATGGTGTGAAGGTGCTGAGTGAATGTTCTTGACAAAGTTGGACAACGTCTACTGTGAAAAAATTCCTAGATTCCTAGAATGAAATTATGGAAAATGATTTTGACAAGTTATCACTTCTATTTCACTGGGATATTTCAATCTTTCTTTACTATCACAATCCTTTGAAGGGAAAGTATAGTTACATTTAGCATGTTTAGATAGGATCTGACAAATGTTGAAAGCTGTTTCATATACAATTTATACTGAAAAAAAACTTACTTAAGCTTGTTATTCTTTCTTTGTGATGCACATGTAATAAAAATGAAATATACATTGACAGCATAAACATGTTAAAGAGAAATTTTCATGTTTATCTAACTTACAAGTTCTAAATCTTGAATTTAGAATTTTAATATTTTCAATGTTCACTATTTGTATACATATACATTGTGTATGCTACAAAATCATGATAATAGTCACATGATAATTTCAGGAATATTAGGAAAAAAAACCAAGAGTTCCAGCTCATAATTCTCTACATGCAAGGACTATTGTTTTTTATTTCATTGAAGAACATATATTTTATTTTGTTACATGTAACACTTTTATCAACAACCAGGGTCATATCAATATCAGCAAAAACAAAAGTTTTGTAAATTTGAATTTAATTTTAGATACATTTTAGCCTAGTCATTTTAGGTGGGACGATACAAAATGACATCATTACATAAAGCTTCCCTTTTTGACTCAGTGATAGATCTTTTGAATATACATCGGAATATGTGAATTAAAAATAGGGGGTACCAGATCGTTTTTTCGATATAAGCAACTTTGAATTTTCATAATTTGGTAGGAAATTAACCAAGACATATAGGGAAAATTGTACTTTTTATGCCTTTAATTTGAGTTTTGGCGTCTTGGAAGATAGACCGCAAGTACATAGTACTACCAAAAACTAACACAATATTCCTGAAGAAATGACGATTGTTTTGATGTAAAATAATACATAGGTCACGGTTCAAATTTTAGAGTTACAGTTCACGGAACTTTGCCAAAGAGTGTTAAATTTGTAAAAAATGTGACTTTATTTCGAGATTGCTGGATGTTACAATAATAATTTACCGTGTCACCACTCTAATTAAGCTTATTGTTGGACAAACCGCTCTGGGAAGAGACATTTATTTTTCTGTGATAATGTGCTGTTACTTTACAACATAATTCCTTCAATGTGAATTTATTTTTTGTTACCTTACCTATACTTTGTAAAAACACCAGTAAGAAGTAACAATTATTTTACAATGATTTTGACTTTCAATTAATTTACCTTCTATTTGATATTTGTTCTCTATCAGCATGATCAGTTTTTAATGGTCTTCAATGTTTTCATTTGATTTACACTGAAGAGATAAAAATGGCCATCTGCAGACATAAAATTTATTCTAACTTCGGTATTTTGTAATCAATTACACAACGAACAAATTCGCATTCTGGTTCTTCACTGAAATCATCAGCTCTAACAAACAGCATCCTCCCAAGTTAAAATGTAGGTGTTCCGTGTCCATGTATGTTCCCTCCCTCAAGGGAACGTACATGGACTAAGACATGTAAGAACACCTTACAAACGGACATATAAACAAAAGGAATGAAAAGGAAAAAAAACTTTATGGTCCTAAAAACTCTGAAAAAGTTATAAGACCGTTTGTGTCTAGACTATAATACTTGGAGGGATCACTCAGTAAACATGTGGTACATGTGTGGAAATACGGAGTATACCAAATGAAGAGAGTTTCAATGTCAGCTTTTATATATGCTACATGTGCTCACACTTCGAAATAATGAAGTCATTTGTACTTGACATGATATACTTTTGAAGATCTGATCATAAGGTACAGATTTGAATTAGACTGAAACCTTAGGAGAACATGGAGAATACATCCTTAAAACCCTTTAAACATTTTATTTCACAGACATTTGGTAATATGATATACCGGTATTTTAATAAAGAACCCTCATCATTATTTATTTTCTTTGGCGAACTAATGAAAACCCTTTGTGCCCCTTTGAATCCGCCACTGATTTCGTTGTGCAATTTGGATTTATATTCTACATATTCTCGTTGATACTTTAATCAATTTGATTATTGTCAAACCTTTTCGATCCAATTCATATTACTTTATTTTTAGCTCACCTGGCTATGCCAGGGTGAGCTTTTGCGATCACTTGGCATCCCTCGTCCGTCCGTCGTCTGTCGTAAACTTTTCATTCAAAGATCTTCTTCTCTGAAACCACTGGGCCAATTGGAACCAAACTTGGTCACAATAGTCCTTGGGTGGTCCCCTTTAAAAAATGTATCTGGCAGGTCCGTACCTCATCCAAGATGGCTGCCAGCGGGGAACATAGTTTTAACATTGGACCCTATGGGAAAGACATTCAAAGATCTTCTTTTCAGAAACTACCAGTCCAGTTATAACCAAACTTAGTCACAATGGTCCTTAGATGGTCCCCTTTAAAAAATTTATGCGGCAGGTCTGCACCTAATCCAAGATGGTCGCCAGCGGGGAACATAATTTTAACATTGGACCCTATGGGAAAGACATTCAAAGATCTTCTTCTCAGAAACTACCTGTCCAAATATAAACAAACTTAGTCACAATGGTCCTAGATGGTCCCTTCCAAAAAAAGGTATCCGCCAGGTCTGTACCTCATCCAAGATGGAGTCAGCCAGGAACATATTTTGAACATTGGACCCTATGAAAAAGACATTCAAAGATCTTCTTCTCAAAAACTACCAGTCCAGTTATAACCAAACTTAGTCACTATGGTCCTTAGATGGTCCCCTTTAAAAAATGTATCCGACAGGTCTGTACCTAATCCAAGATGGCCGCCAGCGGGGAACATAGTTTTAACATTGGACCCTATAGGAAAGACATTCAAAGATCCTCTTCTCAGAAACTACTAGTCCAATTAGAACCAAACTAAGCCACAATGGTCCCACAATGGTGCTTAGGTGGTCCCATCCAAAAATTGTATCTGGCAGGTCTGTACCTCATCCAAGATGGCCACCATCTGGAACATAGTTTTTATCATAACCTTATTGATTTTAAGGGGAACCTCTGCGCAATTTTTTGAATTTTTATTTGAATTGTGGTCTGAATGTTTTAATTTCAGCAATATGTAAGATACCTTGATTACAAGGGAAACCCCTGCCCAAATTTTTTTTGAATAGTGATCTGTTATGGGTTGTAATGGATGGTGGATCTTTGGGTTGCCATGGAAACCAAACAAGAATACTGTAATTTAAGGAAAAAAAGTATTCTACTAAATTTTATGTTTTGTTTTTCCTATTGGAAATGCCTTTTATATATGTCAGCCATGGTCCAGGTGAGCGATACAGGCTCTTGAGAGCCTCTTGTTTTCTTCAGCAAAATGCACGACATTTAATGAAATTATCAAATAACTTAACGCCGCAGTGATACGTCTACGGCTGATCTTATGAAAGATAACTCTTATTGTAACATCGTTTTGTAACGTCCCACCTTAAGTTATTTCGAAAAAAATTTAAGAAAATAATTGTATTGTGGATATCAATTAAATAAACATGATAAAGTAAATACAAAAACAAAAAGGCAAAATAATTCCATTCATGCCATTGAGAATACATTTAAAACGATCAGTCAATCTCAGAAATTTTTATTTTGATATTGTCTTGATGTTCAAGATATCTGATAACTAAACCCCAGACTAAACTTAAAAGAATACCACAAGCCCACCTCTACACCAATCAGGAAATTTTATTTAAATCTGATTTCAAATAACATCTGTGTGTCAATCTTTATCGAGTTTGAAATAAAAACTGACGAATATGTTAAAGCTTCTCCCTTTGATAAAGAAAGAAGATATATTCAGGGTCTAACTATATATAATTCTTGATGTTATATATATCCCCAAAAAAGGTTTGTTGGAGACAATTGAACAATTTAAATTTTTTTCAAATGTCATGGGGTCCTTATTCCTAAAATATCCAGATAAAGTCCTGAAATTATTACCAGTGAAGTATAATTATTACCTTTACAACGTTAACCCCCAGTCACAAAAATATTTTTTTCTTTTTCTTTTTCAGTGATCAAGGTTGGAAGTCAAAATTAAATCTTCCTCCAAAGGATAACAGAATAAAGACAACTGTATGTATTATTTTATGTTAGAAAGCACTAGATTTTGTTACTTATGTTCATTTATATGTCAATTCATTAATCATATTAATAGCTGAACTGGAAAGAAAATACTTGTTGGGGAAATAGATGAGAAAATGATGTTGGATAAATGAACAGAAAAAATAAACAGATAACAACCAAGTTTTGGTAAGGGCTATTCCAGCAAAAAATGTGTGGAGGGGTTGGAAGGCACTTTTTATATTTTTTGTGTGTGGTGGGGTCATCAAAAATTTTATACATTCAATATTTACAAAATATGTATGAGTGGTGGTGTCTTCCAACCCTCCCATACATTTTTTGATGGAATAGCCCTAATGAGCATTTCCACAATGGTAACATTCTTCTTAGTTTCTCTTTGTGTAGAGATTTTATTGATAGCGTTCTATCATTGTTTGTACACAAAGAAATTTGCCACAGCTTAAATCGCTATATTGTTATAGATAAGAATATAATAACACATATATGTATCATTTTCTAATTTTTTGCCACTACTCTGGTATATTTATCGAAATAATCAAAGTTCAAATAAAAATATTTTCCATAGATCTTAAAATTGATATTACTCAAATTTTAAAGAAATGTCTTGTTGGAGTGATGGGCAAATGATTTACCCAAACCAACAAACCAATGAAAAGACACCAAATGCATTGCCGATGCAAATTTCATTGTGTCTACTTTAACTTTTTATACGGCCGCAAAAATTTTTGCGGTCGTATATTGGTATGGTGCTGTCGTCGTCGTCGTTGTCGTTGTCGTCGTCGTCGTCGTCTGTAGACACTTTAGTTTTTGGTCAATAACTTTAGTTCCAGTAGATCAATCCTTATGAAATTTTAACATAATGTTCTTTGGTACAAAAGGAAGGCTTGGCTTAGTTTTGGTAATTGTGGCCCCACCCGTTTTTAAAAAAGGGGCCAAAAGGGGTTAAATTGGGTGTTTTCACATGTTTGTCTGTAGAATCTTTATTATCAATCGGATTTTGATGGGGTTTCTTTCAGTGTGCTCCTGAGGAAATTTCCAATCTGGTGTATGACAACGGATTTCACGTAGCATGTACCGCTCACGACATAAATGGGGCCCAACAGGGGCAAATCTCCAAAAAAATAATTTTTTTATTTTAAGTCCGATTTTGATGCAGTTTTTTTAATTGATTCCTTGTGAAAAATTAGTATGGCGCTCAACTATTAGATTTTTGATAACTTGTTTCCTTTCCCAGCTATGAGGGGCCAAACGGGGCCAAAATTGGGAATTTGCAGATTATGTCAAATCTTTATTTTTCATCGGATTTCGATGGGATTTTTTTCTATGGATTCCTCTTGATCTAAGCTTTCAGTAGTTTGCCAACGGATTTTGTGTAGGTCTTACCGTTTCCGAGCTACAAGGGGTCAAAGGGGCCAAAAATGCAATTTTTCTAAATATGTCAAATCTTTATTTTTCATCGGATTTCAATGGGATTTTTTTCTTTGGATTCCTCTTGATCTAAGCTTTCTGCCTTATGTCAACGGATTTTGTGTAGCTCTTACCGTTTCCGAGCTACGAGGGGTCAAAGGGGCCAAAATTGCAGTTTTTCTAAATATGTCAAATCTTTTATTTTTCATTGGATTTCGATGGGATTATTATCTTTGGATTCCTCTTGATCTAAGCTTTCAGAAGATGGCAATGAATTTGGCGTGGCTCTTACCGTTTCCGAGCTATGAGGGGTCAAAGGGGCCAAAATTGCAATTTTTCTAAATATGTCTTAACTTTATTTTTCATCAGATTTGGATGGGATTTTTTTCTTTGAATTTCTATGGATGTAAAGTTTTAGTTGATAGTCTATATTTTTGCATAGCTCTTACGTTTTTTTCATCAGTAAGTGATCAAAAGGGTTGAATTTTTCCTTTTTTTGTTCCTAGCTAATAACTGTGTCAAGCTTCTTTTTGTGTCCATTGAATTATTGTGTCAAGCTCTTTACTGTGTCCACAGTCACTCTAAAATACTTTTGTTGAAATTTCAGTGGTCGACATGCTGCGGTCGTATCATGCTGCGCTCGGCGTAGCCCTTTATTCCTAAATAACAAAGAAATGCCAAAGTACATGTATAGGATTAAGTATAGAATCAACTTGAAAGATCATAGTTACATGCTTTATTGAAAGCTCTTAGATAGCTTTGATTTTAATTATTGACTCGCCTGCGACGAAAAAAGTCGCGGAAGTGAGACTTGGGGATAACGTTGCTGGCCGTGGCGGCGGCGTCAACAATTGCAAGTATTGTGAATTAACAAGCTTATGTTAGTTGTAGGTCCATAGTATATGATGTGTGCAGTTGTATCATTATGGGTAGGACTAAAATGCCTACTTAGTTTATGATTTAATAACAAAATAGCTACAAAAGTTTTATTGTTCATACAGAAATATTCTTTTTATTACTAGAACTTGTATTATATATATTAAATACTTCTAATTATGTACATCAATAATGTTTTAGATATAATGAAAAGTGAAAATTTTAAAAAGTGAAATAATTAACTAAGGGAGGTTGTAAACTTAATTTTCTTTTCAATCATGTTATAATTACAACAATTTATGAGGACAATCTTAGCCACTTTTTGTCTCGCCTGCGACGAAAGTCGCGAAAGGGAGACATAGGCGTGCAAAGTATGACGGCGACGGCGGCGTAAACTCAAGTTTTAATACAGAAGCCTTTGATGTAGGAACTTTATATTTGGTCCATAGGTAGCTTACGGCAAACCCTATCTGTAGGACCCAAAATCATGTGACCTTGACCTATATTTCGCGGTCCAGTGACCAGGTTAAGTTTTTTTGCTTAAGTCCATTTCTCAATAACTAGAAGCTAGAAGTCAATGATATTTGGTATATAGCTTGGTCTTGGTTAGTACATGTCAGTCTGTCATATGGCTTTTGTCCTTGACCTCATTTTCATGGTCTAGTGAACAAAATTGAGTGTTTTTATTAGAATATTTTCTTAATAACTGTAAGTGGTATGGTAATAATATTTGGCTTGTAGGTTGCTCTTGAGTAGTACATGACTGTTTTAGTGACAAGCAGGGACGGGGGAGACATCTTTTAGGGTCCACTCTTGTCTTTTTATGCCCCTGTGAATCGAAGATTCCGGGGGGTATAGTTTTTGGTCAGTCTGTCTGCTTTCTGTTTGTCCACAAAAAACTTTAACATTGGGTATATCTTTTGAATGGTAAGTGATAGGGCTCTCATATTTTGCATGTGTATTCCTTGTGGCAAGACCTTTCAAACGATACCATAATTTTGGACCTCTTGACCTTGACATGTGATGGACTTTTTGAAAAAAATAATAAACTTTAAAATTGGGTATATCTTTTGAATGGTAAGTGATACAGCTTTCATATTTTGCATGTGCATTCCTTTTGGCAAGACCTTTCAATTGGTACTAGAATTGTTGACCTTGACCTTGGCCTGTGAACAACAGCATGAACAACAGCATAAAAACTTTAACATTGAGCGTAAGTGATAGGGCTTTCATAGCTTGCATGTGTATTCCTCGTGGAGAGACCTTTCAGTTGGTACCAGAATATTTGACCTTGTGACTGTCCGGTAAAATTTCACCAGAAAAATGAAATTATATTTTGTTTAATTTCACATATATTGAAATTAAACTCATTTTATGATGAAATGTGCTTGATATCTATAGAATTTTTTTTGTAAAAAAGATTTTTTAAAATCATTCAGCATATTTGCCTCATTTATTCACTTTCGTTTTACAGGTACATTGTATTTATATATGTATTATATATATGTCAATGATGAGGAATGTTACAAAAAATATCTATGATTTCATTTCTTCTTTTCTGTGTATTCCTCTACTTTTGGGAAACCAGTATTGATGATCCCTGGTGTAATGAAAGTACTGATAACACTGATAGACAGAACACAATGAGTTGACTATAAATGTTCCAAAAAGGGGGGGGGGGTGAAAATTGTTTATGTTTGGATAATGATTGGAGGGGTTCATTTGGGTGACTTCTGTGTTTGCATCCAATTGCAATCATCATTTGATATGATTAAACTTTTCAGTTGATACCAGAATTTATTTCTACAAATTATTTTGTCAGAAGGACATTCATTGTTCAAAGTTGCTAAATGTTTCTTCTTTAATTCTACTTGGGGGCATAAGTGTTTCACTAAGCACATCTTGTTTTTAAAAGGGTCTCTGAAAGCTTTGATTTCAGCAATATGTATTAATTTGAAGATAAGGGGAACCCCTCTCCAAATATTTTTGAATTGTGGTCTGATATAGGTTGTAATGGATGGAGGAGCTCTTAGTTGCCATGGAAACCAGACAAGAAAACTGAAATTTTAGAAAAAAAGTATACTGCTGCATATTTTATTTTATACCATTGTTTACAGTTCAGCAATATGTATAAACTAGATTATGAGGGCAACCTCTCCCCATTTTTATACGCCCGTCGAATGACGGACGTATTATGGTATACCAATGTCAGATTGTCCATCCGTCTGTCCGTCTGTTTCATATGGCGTGCTCTAACTTGACAACCCTTTGGCCAATTCACTTCAAACTTTGTAGAGGTATTGGGTATGATGGCCTCACGATCTGTATACTTTTTCGGGAAATTTTGATTTTTTTTTTACAAGAGTTATGGGACTTTATTCGTCAATTTTAAGGCAATTTATTACATGTCACGCTCTAACTTGACGACCCTTTGGCCAATTCACTTCAAACTTTGTAGAGGGATTAGGTATGGTGGCCTCAGGATATGAATACTTTTTCAGGAAATTAGAATTTTTATACGACCGCAAAAAAATTTTTGAGGTCGTATATTGGTATGATACTGGTGGCGTCGTCGGTGTAGTTGTCGTCGTTTGCGTCTGTAGACTCTTCGTTCCTGTGCGATAACTTCAGTTCTAGTTGATCAATCCTTATGAAATTTTAACATAATGTTGCTTGTCACAAAAGGAAGGTTGGGATTGGTTTTGGGTATTGTGGCCCCGCCCGTTTTTTTAAAAAGGGCCAAAAAGGGCCAAATTAGGTGTTTTCATATATTGGGCTGTAGAATATTTATTATTTATCGGATTTTGATGGAATTTCTTTCAGTGTGATCGTTAGGAAATTTGGAATTGGAGTATGTCAACGGATTTCATGTCACATGTACTGTTAATGAGATAAATGGGTCCCAAATGGGGGAAATCTCAAAAATCTATTTTTTTCATTTCTTGTCCGATTTTGATGCAGTTTTTTTCATTAGATTCTTTATGAAAAATTGATATGGCACTCAACTTTTATTTTTTTGGTAACTTGTTTCCTTTCTGAGCTATGAGGGCCGAACGGGGCCAAAATTACAAATTTGCTGATTACCTGAAATTTTTATTTTTCATCGGATTTCGATGGGATTTTTTTCTTTGAATTCCTCTTGAAATAAGCTTATAGTACTATGTCAACGGTTTTTGCGTAGCTCTTACCGTTTCAAAGCAACAAGGGGTCAAAGGGGCCAAAATTGCAAATTTTTGAAATATGTGAAATCTTTATTTTCCATCAGATTTCGATGGGTTTTTTATACGACCGCAAAAATTTTGCGGTCGTATTATGTTATGGCGCAGTCGTCGGCGTCGGCGTCGGCGTCTGTGGCCAGCATAACTTTGTTTCTAGTGGACGGATCATCTTCAAATTTCAGTATGTGGTGTCTTGGCATAATGGCTATCCCGGGTTTTAATGTCGGGTTTATGGTCCCACCCGTTTTAGAAAAAGGGGCCAAAAAGGGGTAAAATTGGGTATTTTTGTGTCTGTGGACAGCATAACTTTGGTTCCATTGAACAGATCATTTTCAAATTTTAGTATGATGTTTTTTGGCACATGCTTTAGCCCGGGCTATAATTTTATGTTCCTGGCCCCGCCTGTTTTAGAATAAGGGGCCAAAAGGGGTTAAATTAGTTGCTTTTCACATATTTGACTGTAGAATCTTTATTATTTATCGGATTTTGATGGGGTTTCTTTCAGTAAACTCCTTAGAAAATTTCCAATCTGGAGTATGCCAACGGATTTCACGTGGCATGTACCGTTCACGAGATAAATGGGGCCCAAAAGGGGCAAATTTCAAAAATTTCATTTTTTTATTTTTAGTCCGATTTTGATGCAATTTTTTCCAAAGGATTCCTAATGAAAAATTATCGTAGCGTTCTATTATTAGATTTTTGGTAACTTGTTTCCTTACCCAGCTATGAGGGGCGGAAGGGGGCCAAAATCGTAAATTTACAGATAACCAAAAAATTTTATTTTTCATCGGATTTCGATGGGATTTTTTTCTTTGGATTC
>MJUU01012011.1:146198-166408 GCA_002080025.1 Modiolus philippinarum | reverse complement strand
TCTACTATTAGATTTTTGGTAACTTGTTTCCTTACCCAGCTATGAGGGGCCGAAGGGGGCCAAAATCGTAAATTTACAGATAACCAAAAAATTTTATTTTTCATCGGATTTCGATGGGATTTTTTTCTTTGGATTCTACTTGATGCAAGCTTTCAGTAGTATTTCAACGGATTTGACGTAGCTCTTGCCGTTCCCGAGCTATGAGGGGCCGAAGGGGGCCAAAATGGTAAATTTACAGTTTACCTTAAATTTTTATTTTTCATCGCATTTCGATGGGATTTTTTTCTTTTGATTTCTCTTGATATAAGCTTTCAGCATCATGTCAATGGATTGGGCGTAGCTCTTACTGTTTCTGAGCTATAGAGGGTCAAAGAGGAATCATAAGGAGTCATAAGGGCTAATTTTTATTTTCCCTAGTTTGTGTCCAGCTAATTACTTGGTCAATCTCCTTATTGCGTCCATCTAATTATTGTGTCAAGCTCTTTCCTATGTCCATACTCACTTTAAATTACACTTATTCAAATTTCAGTGGACGACATGCTGCGGTCGTATCATGCTGCGCTCGGCGTAGCCCTTTATTTTCTTTCAATTCCTCTTGATATAAGCTTTCAGTAGTATGTCAATGGATTTTGCGTTGCTCTTACCGTTTCCGAGCTACAAGGGGTCAAAGGGGCCAAAATTGCAAATATTCGAAATATGTGAAATCTTTTTTTTCATCAGATTTTGATGGGATTTTTTTCCTTGAATTCCTCTTGATATAAGCTTTCAGTAGTTTGTCAACGGATATTGCGTAGCTCTTACCGTTTCTGAGCTACAAGGGGTCAAAGGGGCCTAAATTGCAAATTTTCGAAATATGTGAAATCTTTATTTTTCATTGGATTTCAGTAGGATTTTTTTCTTTGGATTCCTCTTGATGTAAGCTGTCAGCAGGATGGCAGTGAATTTTGCGTAGCTACAAGGGGTCAAAGGGGCCAAAATTGTAATTTTTCGAAATATTTGAAATCCTTATTATTCATCGGATTTTGATCAGATTTTTTTCTTTGGATTCTTCTTGATATAAGCTTTCAGTAGTACATTTGTATGTCAACAAATTTGGCATAGCTTTTCCCGTTTCTTAGCTAAAGGGGCCAAAGGGGCCAAAATTGCAACTGATTCAATCTCTTTATTGTGTCCATTTAATTACTGTATCAAGCTCTTTACTGTGTCCTCATTCATTTGAATTGTACTCATGTTCAAATTTTAGTATTCGACATGCTGCAGTCGTATCTTGCTGCGCTCGGCGTAGCCCTTTATTCTTGCAAGAGTTATGGGACTTTATTCGTCAATTTTAAGGCAATTTATTACATGTCGCATTCTGACTTGACAATCCTTTGGCTAATTCACTTTAAACTTTGTAGAGGTATTGGGTATGATGGCCTCACGATCTATATACTTTTTCGGGATTTTTCGATTTTTCTTGCAAGAGTTATGGGACTTTATTCGTCAATTTTAAGGCAATTTATTACATGTCACGCTCTAACTTGACGACCCTTTGGCCAATTCAATTCAAACTTTGTAGAGGGATTGGGTATGGTGGCCTCAGGATCTGTATACTTTTTCGTGAAATTTTGATTTTTCTTGCAAGAGTTATGGGACTTTGTCTGTCAATTTTAAGGCAATTTTTTACATGTAGCGCTCTTCCTTGACAACTCTTTGGCCAATTCACTTCAAACTTTGTAGAGGTATTGAGTATGATGGCCTCACGATCTGTATACTCTTTTTGTGAAATTTTGATTTTTCTTGCAAGAGTTTTGGGACTTTGTTCGCCAATTTTAAGGCAATTTTTTACATGTCATGCTCTAACTGATAAGTACTTTGATCAGCTCACTTCAAACTTTGCAGATTAATTTCTGAAAGAGATATCAAGCTTAATTAGGCAGTTATAGGTGCTTCTGAGTTGAGAACCCCTTACCTTAATCACTTAAAGTTTTGAAGGGTGACGAAGGGCGTATCATGTGACTTGGCGCAGCTGTTTATTTTAAAGGGGGCTCAAAATGTATTTAATTTCAGCAATATGTATTATATACATGATATACAAATGATATAGATTATAAGGTGAACACCTGCCCAAATTTTTTTTTGAATGGGGGTCTGATATGGGTTATATTGGATGATGGAGCTTTCAGTTGCCATTGACACCAAGCAAGAAAACTGAAATTTTGGAAAAAAAATACATTCTGCTAAATTTTAAATTCCAACCCTAGGTTGCTTCTAGAAGTGAACATAGTTTAAACTCTGGACCTTATTGGAAATACCATTCATCTCTCTATGTCAGCCATGACCCAGGTGAGCAATACAGGCTCTTAAGAGTCTCTTGTTTAAGGAAATTGTTAACACAGATAAAGAATTATATTTTATTTTTATGGCTGCTGTTGTAGATCAATGTGCAAATATAAGCGATGCAAGGGGCGGGCAAGACAAATCCTGTGTCCACAGTTTATGTTGATAGAAGTAATGTAATCTGAGATTATGCCATAATAAAAAAGATTCTTATCCCCACCTGCCCTGATATTCTCAGCAACCTCAAAAAATCTTAATTTGGATTTATTGGCCAGTTTATAACTAGGTTTTCCCATTGGGAAATCCGGTTATTGAAATGCTGATGTAAGGTGTTAGGGCGGGCGGCTGCCAGATCTTGTAAGCACAACTCCTCTGTAACCGTGCAACAGAATTTCATGAAACTTTGTATGTAGCAAGGACATCATATGTAGATGTGCATATTGTCGGGGATTTTCATCATACAATTTTTCCAGGAGTTATGCCCCTTTGAACTTAGAAATTTATAGGTGTTTTTACCATATGCTTGTAAGTGCAAGTCCTCTTTAACCGTGCAACAGAATTTCATGAAACTTTGTATGTGGCAAGGACATCATATGAAGATGTGCATATTGTCAGGGATTTTTCATCCTACAATTTTTCCAGGAATTATGCCCCTTTGAACTTAGAAATTTATAGGTGTTTTGACCATATGCTTGTAAGTGCAAGTCCTCTTTAACGGTTCAACAGAATTTCATGAAACTTTGTATGTAGCAAGTTCATCATATGTAGATGTACATATTGTCAGGGATTAATCATCATACAGGAGTTATGCCCCTTTGAACTTAGAAATTTAGATGTGTTTTGACCATATGCTTGTAAGCACAACTCCTCTGTAACCATTCAACAGAATTTCATGAAACTTTGTATATAGCAGGGTTCTCCATGG
The DNA here is from genome assembly GCA_002080025.1 of Modiolus philippinarum. Classification (NCBI taxonomy): domain Eukaryota; kingdom Metazoa; phylum Mollusca; class Bivalvia; order Mytilida; family Modiolidae; genus Modiolus; species Modiolus philippinarum. The sequence continues at coordinate 163,164 of MJUU01012011.1, read as the reverse complement.
GCGGTTATAGCCGGCTTCCCCGACCAGCTATATTTTGAAGCCGACCAGCTTTCAAATTTGAAAGCCGGTCGGCAAAATCGGATATTTTACAGATCCTTATTCATATAGTATCTAATATTTGTGAATGATAAAATAATTATAGGTAATTTGTCAGTGATAAGATAATTACAGGTAATTAAACATAGTGTTCATGGTGTAAGATCATAGCCTCCAGGAACAATGACTTAATTATTTCCGGTTGTCAACAGTTTGTTTACCTATGCATGTGGTCCTGGTGTGGTCAAATTGATATGTGACATGTGCAAACCTAATTAAGGAATAGAGAACATATAATACATTTATAAGAGAGACTGTGATATTTGTATATAAATATAGCCCTAAAATTCACAAATCAAGATTGAAAACAAGCCTAGCTTGATCAAATTTTCACATGGATCAATAACACAAATTACAATGTTGAGTTACGTCCCCTTGTAATGTGATAAAAATATGCATTTAAGAACCTTGAATGATATTTTCAAGAAAAATTGTATACAAATGCTTAAGGAATAAAAAGTTTTACACTTTTTAAGACTTTATATTGAATTTTACTGAAAACTTTGCAAAACATTGCAAATTCAAAATTTTTATTCTACTAATCTGACAAAAGTTAGAAATACTTATTCTTGTTCACTTCTACCCTATGGAATTTGACAGTCGTGCTGTCTAAAGTACACATTGAAAATTCATATCTCAACAGCAAATCAGACTGGTAATTTATTTTGTGTGGATGTTGAGAGTGACAATATGACTTTGACTATCTCAACAGCAAATTAGACTGGTAATTTATTTTGTGTGGATGTCGAGAGTGACAATATGACTTTGATGATTCTTACACTGGAAAGTCACTGGAAAGTCAGCACTTTAAAACAACCAGCTATAACTGGGCATCTATGGAGAACCCTGATATAGCAAGGACATCATATGTAGATGTGCATATTGTCGGGGATTTTTCATAGTACAATTATTCCAGGAGTTCTGCCCTTTTGAACTATGAAATCTACAGGAGTTTTGGTCATATGCTTATTGTTTGACTTTTAAGTAAAGTAACTTTTCAGTGATTTTTAAGAGTTATGGCATACACTGCAAGTAACGAAAGGAGGTATAAGTTAAACAGCTTTTCACACAAGTACCTATCTATTCAGAAGTTCAGTTGATTTTACAAATGTTCAATCCTTTATTTGTAGGATGTGACCAACACAAAAGGCAATGAATTTGAAGACTTTTGTCTAAAAAGAGAGCTGTTAATGGGAATTTTTGAGAAAGGATGGGAAAGTCCTTCACCCATCCAGGAAGCCAGTATTCCAATTGCATTGACTGGTCGTGATATTTTAGCAAGGGCAAAGAATGGTACTGGCAAGACAGGAGCATATACAATTCCTATACTTGAAAAGTGTGATCCCTCTAAAGATGAAGTTCAAGGTAAATCTAAATTGGTCAGATTTATGGTCTTTTTAGCTCACCTGAACAAAAGGGTCAGAGTGAGCTATTGCTATCACTTGGTGTTCATTTTCCTTTTGCAACTTTTACATTTTCATCATCTTCTTTCAAACCACTGAAGCAAATTCAACCAAACTTGACAGGAATGATGTATGAAAGGTTCTATAGAAAAAATGCTTATTCAATCTGATAAAAAACATCGCCCCTAGTACAGAACATAGTTTTTAAATTGGATTCTGTGGGAAAAATCATCATTTTCATCATCTGCTCTTAAACTATTCAAGCAAATTTAACTTAACTGTATTGAAGTGGTGTATGGGAGGTCTTTTATAAAGATTGCCTATTTTGGTTGAATCGGAAAAAAAAACGAATAACCACCAGCATGAAACATAGTTTAACATCAAACCTATGGGAAAAGAATATTTTAATCATCTGATCATCTCTGATGAAATTACTTAAACAAGTTCACCAAAACTGTACAAGAATTTTGTTTGGAAATTCCTGTACAAAAATTGCTCATTTCTTTCAGGTTCCTAAAAAATGTGGCCTCCAGCACAGAACTTAGATGAAGTTCAGACTCTATGGGAAAATCATCATTTTCATTATCTGCTTTGAAATTAATTAAATTGTATTGAAATGTTATTTGGAAAATCCTTTGCACAGATTGTTCATTTCATTTAGAGGCAGCAAAGAACATGGCTGACAACCTGTAACATAGTTTTTAACATTGGACTATATGGGAAAATCATATTTTCATCATCTCCTATGAAACAACTGAAGCAAATGCAACCAAACTTTAAACAAGGAATGATGTTTTGGATGTCCTTTACAGAAATAGCTCATTTCAGTTGGATCTTATAGAAACATGGCCCTCAGTGTGCATCATTGTTTATCATTGTACTTTATGGGAAAATCATCAATTTTGTCATCTGCTCTCAAAATATTGAAGCAGCATTACGTAAACTGTATTGGAATGATATATGTTTAGAATTTAATTTTGTGGTTTAAGTGAACCATGAAATCCATGAAAATTTGAACCCCACGAACAAAGGTACTTTCATAGTAGGACGCAATTAAAAAATTGTTTGTTGGGTGTTTGCCTACCCTATCCCCTCAAGTGATGGGTAGGTAATCAGGCATTTTTTTTGGATTGAGTGTATATGTTACATGTTAAATAGATAATGTTAATTAAACCAGACGTTTGATTTGTATCAGTAGTGTTCTTAGTTCTATCAGACATTTGCTTTTTGCCTAGATATTTTAATTCAGACATGTATGTTTTTATCATGAAAAAAAGCACAATTTATACACATTAAATAGGTATCAACTCTAACATACCATAGTAAAAGAAGGGATATTGGAAAATGTACCAAAACAATCTCCAGTCAAATATAAAATGTAGAGAAAAACATTCATAGGTCACATCAAGGTTTTCAACAAGTGGTTAATTCCACTACGAGCAGCAAGCTCCTTTCAAACATCTGATACATCTAATAAATCTCAATGTAATGATTTTTAGCTCACCTCACCAAGTGAGGGGGGCTTATGTGATACCCCTAGCGTCCGCGTCCGGTTAGGAGGAATGATTAAGGTCCATGCCTGATGCATTTTGGGAAGACGACTGGAATGCATGCTTTGGATGCTGTCTCTGACCTACATTTTACGCATGTGCGACTTGGTTAGGTAGAATGGTTAAAGTCCATTCCTGTTTACTGACATGGCCCACATTAACCATACTGGTTTGTTTGATGCATTTTGGGATGACAACAACAATGCATGCTACGGATGCTGTCTCTGACCTACATTTTAGGCATGAGCGACTTGGTTAGGTAGAATGGTTAAAGTCCATTCCCGCTTTCTGACATGGCCTACATCAACCATATTGGTATGTATGATGCATTTTGGGATGAGGACTGGAATGCATGCTTTGGATGCTGTCTCTCACCTACATTTAGGCATGAGCGACTTGGTTAGGTAGAATGGTTAAAGTCCATTCCCGCTTACTGACATGGCCCACATCAACCATACTGGTATGTATAATGCATTTCGGGATGACAACAAAGATGCATGCTTCGGACTTTGGATGCTGTCTCTGACCTACATTTTACGCATGAGCGACTTGGTTAGGTAAAATGGTTAAAGTCCATTGCCGCTTACTGACATGGTCCACATCAACCATACTGATATGTATGATGCATTTTGGGATGACAACAACAGTGCATGCTTCGGATGCTGTCTCTGACCTACATGTAAGGCATGAGTGACTTGGTTAGGTAGAATGGTTAAAGTCCATTCCCGCTTACTGACATGGCCCATATTAACCATACTGATATGTATGATGCATTTTTGACAACAGTTCTTGCTTCGGATGCTGTCTCTGACCTACATGTTAGGCATGAGCGACTTGGTTAGGTAGAATGGTTTAAGTCCATTCCCACTTACTGACATGGCCCACATCAACCATACTGGTATGTATGATGCATTTTGGGATGACAACAACAGTGCATGCTTCGGATGCTGTCTCTGACCTACATGTTAGGCATGAGCGACTTGGTTAGATAGAATGGTTATAGTCCATTCCCGCTTACTGACATGCTTCGGATGCTGTCTCTGACCTACATGTAAGGCATGAGTGACTTGGTTAGGTAGAATGGTTAAAGTCCATTCCTGCTTACTGACATGGCCCATATTAACCATACTGATATGTATGATGCATTTTTGACAACAGTTCTTGCTTCGGATGCTGTCTCTGACCTACATGTTAGGCATGAGCGACTTGGTTAGGTAGAATGGTTTAAGTCCATTCCCACTTACTGACATGGCCCACATCAACCATACTGGTATGTATGATGCATTTTGGGATGACAACAACAGTGCATGCTTCGGATGCTGTCTCTGACCTACATGTTAGGCATGAGCGACTTGGTTAGATAGAATGGTTATAGTCCATTCCCGCTTACTGACATGGCCCGCATCAACCATACTGGTATATATGATGCGTTTTGGGATGACAACAACAGTGCATGCTTCGGATGCTGTCTCTGACCTACATTTTACGCATGAGCGACTTGGTTAGGTAGAATGGTTAAAGTCCATTCCCGCTTACTGACATGGCCCACATCAACCATACTGGTATATATGATGCCTTTTGGGATGACAACAACAATGCATGCTTTGGATGCTGTCTCTGACCTACATTTTACGCATGAGCAACTTGGTTAGGTAGAAAGGTTAAAGTCCATTCCTGCTTACTGACATGGCCCACATCAACCATATTGGTATATATGATGCATTTTGGGATGAGGACTGAAATGCATGCTTCGGATGCTGTCTCTGACCTACATTTTACGCATGAGGGACTTGGTTAGGTAGAATGGTTAAAGTCCATTCCCGCTTACTAACATGGCCCACATCAACCATACTGGTATGTATGATGCGTTTTGGGATGACAACAACAATGCATGCTTCAGATGCTGTCTTTGACCTACATTTTACGCATGACTGAATCTGTTTAAGTGAATGATTATAGTCCATTCCTGGTGACTGACATGTGCAACATGTGACAATGCTGTGCTACGAAGTGAGCTTAGCAGGCTGTGGCTGCTTTCTATGTTTTCCATCAGTGAACAAAATATTCACTTTAAAGACTGACTAAGATGTCAGATCCTTCAATATAGTGCACAAGATTATAAATTAAATATGGGGGTAGCCTGTGTATGTTATAAACCTGTTGGGCAACCCCTACAACAGGTAGATAACGTAACCCTTAGTCCACTGACATTCCCATGAGGGTTAAGACTTGGTTCCATCATAACTGTAATGGAGCAACCTCTGTGATTCACATTGGGCGGTTTTTATCTGTTAAATCTATTGTTACATTAAATCAGAGATTATGGAATGAAAAGAGGACATTTTATCCTCCATAAACCTGCCAAAATATTGAAATAATCTTTGCATGATGTGCTAGTTATGATCCATTCTTTCCGACGGTTTCCAAATCACCATTTTGTTTGTTGAAGATAAGTCACCTGACTTTTATTTTTAGACAAAACATACTATAGTCTTTTTCATGATACATTGTTGGCTTTTGTTACATATTACTAAAGAGGGGAAATTTTACCAAAAAAAGGTCTACAGCTCGTTCTGTGTTTCATGTGACTAAGACTATTACTCTTGCTCGACAATACAACCACAATTTACCATAACATTTTGTAATCTACTGGTACTGTACAGTATTGAGGTTGATCTTGCTATTGATGAACAATAGTTACGATGGTCATGGATCGAACTGCCCCAATGCTACACCTACCAATATCAATCATTTCTGTTCCATTAGTACTAAAGACCTCCCCAAAAATGACCAAAAAGTGTGATAAAAGTTTTGGGTCAGCAGTTTTTTCGAGGGTCCGGCATTTAACACCCAACAAACAATTTTTGTCTCGCCCGCGACAAAAGCGCGGAAAGCGAGACATGTGTACAAAGTATGACGGCGGCGTCGTAAACTTTCATTTTAAGTTTTTGTGATTAGGTCATTTTCTCAGTAACTATAAATGGTAGGTCAATGATATTTGGTATATAGGTATATGAGTAGTACATGACAGTCTGCTATATGGTTTTTGTCTGTGACTTCAGTTTCACGGTACAATGAACATGTTAAGTTTTTGTGCTTAGTTTAGTTTCTGAGTAACTATAAGTGGTAGGTCAATGATATTTGGTATATAGGTTGGTCTTAGGTAGTACATGACAGTCTGTCATATGGCATTTGTCCTTGACCTCAATTTCACGGTCTAGTGAGCATGTTAATTTTTTGTGATTAGGTCATTTTCTCAGTAACTATAAGTGGTAGGTTGATGATATTTGGTATATAGGTTGGTCTTAGATAGTATATGACAGTCTGTCATATGGCTTTTGTCCTTACCTCAATTTCAGGGTCTAGTGAGCATGTTAAGTTTTTGTGATTAGGTCATTTTCGCAGTAACTGTAAGTGGTAGGTCAATGATATTCAGTATATAGGTTGGTCTTGAGTAGAACATGACAGTCTGCTATATGGTTTTTGTCTGTGACCTCAATTTCATGGTCCATTGAACTTGTTAAGTTTTTGTGCTTAGTTTAGTTTCTCAGTAACTGTAAGTGGTAGGTCAATGATATTTGGTATGTAGGTTGGTCTTAGATAAGACATGACAGTCTGTCATATGGCTTTTGTCCTTGACCTCAATTTCACAGTCTAGTGAGCATGTTAAGTCTTTGTGATTAGGTCATTTTCTCAGTAACTATAAGTGGTAGGTCAATGATATTTGGTTTATAGGTTGGTCTTGGGCAGTACATGACAATCTGCTATATGGTTTTTATACCCCCCACGAACGAAGTTCAGGGGGGTATATAGGAATCAATCTGTCTGTCTGTCCGTCCATCTGTCCGTCTGTCTGTCTGTCTGTCTGTCTGTGATAGCAAACAATTTTTTGTAACAGTTTTCTCAGTAACTACTCATCACTGCAACTTGAAATTTTGTATGCAAGTTTATAATGATGTCCTTTACCGCAAGTAGCGATTTCAGGATTACCGGACATCTACTTCCTGTTTACTGACTTAGTTAATTTTTGAGATCTTTTGTCAATTGTTAAAACTTTTTGTAACATTTTTCTCAGTAGCTACTCATCACTTCAACTTTAAATTTTGTATGCAAGTTAATAATGATGTCCTTTACTGCAAGTAGTGATTTCAAGATTGCCTGACATCTACTTCCTGTTTACCGACTTAGTTAATTTTCCAGATCTTTTGTCAATCGTTGAAACTTTTCGTAACATTTTTCTCAGTAACTACTCATCACTGCAAATTGAAATTTTGTATGCAAGTTTATAATGATGTCCTATACCGCAAGTAGCTATTTCAGGATTGCCGGACATCAACTTCCTGTTTACCTACTTAGTTAATTTTCGAGATCTTTTGTCAGTCGTTGAAACTTTTCGTAACATTTTTCTTAGTAACTACTCATCACTGCAACTTGAAATTTTGTATGCAAGTTTATTATGATGTCCTTTACCGCAAGTAGCGATTTTAGGATTGCCGGACATCAACTTCCTGTGTACGGACTTAGTTGATTTTCAAGATCTTTTGTCAATCGTTGAAACTTTTCGTAACAGTTTTCTAAGTAACTACTCATCACTGCAACTTGAACTTCTGTATGCGAGTTGAGAAGGATGTCCTATACAGCTAGTAGAGATTTCAAGATTGCTGGACATCTACTTCCTTTTTAACAACTTAGTTAATTTTCAAGATCTTTTGAGCAAATTTGACAAATTTTTTAGTACTCAATGGAATTGTGCAATTATAACTTTTTTGTGACAAACTATATCGGGGATCTTCTACTCCAATGGGGAGTGGGGGGTATCATTTTGTTGCCCTCCAGGCCACAGTACCTCTAGTTGTATGAGACCTCAATTTCACAGTCCAGTAATCATGTTAAGTTTCCAAGTATCTTTTAATGTAAGGTGAATAATATTTAGTATTTGGGTTTGTCTTAAATGGAACATGACAGCCTGCTGTTTGGCTTTAGACTTTGACCTCATTTTCACGGTCTAATGAACATGTTTGGTTTTTCAGTATCTATGAGTGGTCACTGATATTTTTTTTTTTTTTTTTTTGGTGATTCATGACAGTCTGCTCTATTGCCTTTGTCACTTACCCTATTTGCACAGTCTTGTGAATATGTTTAGTTTTCTGATTTAGTCAGTTTGAGAATTCACATCAATTTTGCGACCATGAAGGGACAGGCTAGACATCAATTTGGGTCCACACTTGTTTAATTGCAGCGGTATGTCAATCTCATAAATAAGAAAAGATTTTTGAAAAAAAAACAAAGAAACAAAAAACAGTAGAATACCGAAGGAACAAAGCACAAGATTACATCAAAGTCCAGAGACGAGGCAAAATCAAGAACACCAGAAGAAGGAAGACCAAAGACTCTACATGCCCACAAAACACACAAACACTACATATACAACACATAAAACTAAAGCACTAAAAGTGTGAACTCTCAAAAAACAGAGTGACATTAGGTGCTCCGGAAGGGTAAGCACGGACATTCAGACCGACACTTTACAAATTTTTACCGGTCCTTCTGCCAAAATGTCAGTTTTGTCCGTTGGACCGACGCATTTCGTGAAGACTAAATCTATATTATATGACAAACATGATGATTTTGACTTTCCAATTGTGAACTTTCCCTTTCTCTGCAGGAATATACTTACCTCCCCAGCATATGGAGTGTATATTTCACATTTGTTACTGTAGAGCGCGCAGTTCATACAGTGACTTTGTGGAAAGAGCAAAAGCACTGTCGCAAAAACTGCTGAGTCAGGGATATGTTCAGCTGTTGTTACTTTCGTCCCTTCAGAAATTCTATGGCCGTTACCACGACATCATAAATAGATATGAAATGTCAGTGTCACAAATGAAAACTGACATTTTCAGCTAGATTCACTTCTTCCCAGATTTGACATAACCGGTTTTGACAATACCCTGGATTTACCCACTGACAGTGTGACGGGTGCTGTATACAGAGCAGGACATGCTGACATTGTTCTTGGGCTAAACCACTGGGAACGATGTTTCAGGCTGCAAAATTGACAATCATCTGGTAGATTTGAGACTTTATTTTGTTACCGCTAACATATCCTGTCAAGAATCTTTCGTCAAATTGATAAAATTGTGGTAAAAATGACTACCGCTCATATAAAAACATTCCAAACAGGAAGTGATAAGTACAGTGGTCCCTCTACTTAACGGCCCCTCGTTTGGGAGGCCACCCGGTTTATACGGCCATATTTCCTTTGCATTAACATTTTTATGTACAAAATGACCCCATATAGACGGCCACCCGCCTGACGCGTCCAACGGCCACCCTTTTCGTGTCTAAATGACTCTTTTTACCTCGTATAAACGGCCAAACACTCACTGTTTACAAATTGCTATCAAACCGGAAGTTGTTGAAAATTTGACCTGGAAGTGACCTTTGTTCTTTAGGTCACATATAATAAGTTTTCAAAAACACATTTTTGTGAAAAATGTCAACAATTATATCTTGCAGCAGTCTTTCTGTCCTGTTCTGGGCCCCAAAGTTGATTAGCTTTATCATTTCTTTTTGACAAATTAACGGATTTGTTAAATAAACATCGGCGATGTTTACATGTCAATTAACCCATTCATAAATTACATAGTTACCTGTACTGCTAAATGGCCCAATTAAGCTGTTAATATTTTACTCCATTCCATAAATATGTTTTGATAATTGAGAAAACATCATCAGATCAAGAAAATTCATGTTTGTTTTTGTCACTTTTTGTTTATTGTTTTTTTTTTAATACCGTTTTACCGTTATGGGTTATTTCCCTTTAAAATCTGTGTTCAAATAATCAAAAATTTTATTTTTTCTTTGAAGCTATAATGACAATACCTGTTGTAAATTTATTGAAAAAAATTCTTTGAACACGATTTTAAGAACAAATAGAATGTCAAAGATACAAAATATGATGTTTTGCAATTTTTCTTCAAAATCTTTACCTAATCCCACAAAATTGTAAGATTTCTATATATTCAATTTAGAAACTGGAAATGTGAGTTAATGATGATTATCATTGTATGTATGCTTCCTCATACACAGAGAGGAAAAGAGAACTTGTAAGTTCTAAATTTGTAACAATTGGAATGGGCAGAAGAGAATCCTCTCATGGAAGGCCACCTCATTTGAAAGGCCAGTTTTTCATTGCAGTAGGGGTGGCCTCTCAAGAGAGGGACTACTGTATTAACAAACCGATATCGGAAAAAATATGACGATTTTCCGGAAATAGCCGATAATACGAAATGTATGGAAACTTTTGGTCGGATGACCTTCTGGTCGGTCCGATATGCCATAAGAGACTGCCAGACTGAATGTCCACCAAATTTCAAATGTATTTCAGGAAGACTGTAGATTTCAGACGTCCATGTTCGACAATGTATAACATTGGTCAAGGTCAAGGTATGAAATGATTTATGAAATGTTCTTTCCAGAAATTGCTCATTTGGATACATTTTGTATGATCAATCAACATGATCATCAAACATAATTCAAATTCAACGGATCTGATTTCTCAGAAGTTTAAAAATGAAATAGTTGTGTTTGACAGTCTGCATATCACATCTAGGATAGGTTTCTCTTTACACATTCAAATTTACCTTTCATTAAGTATTCTAAAACTATTGTACTTAAAAGATATAATTCAGACAATTCCAAGTGAAAGTTAATTTATTTGATCCTGTCAAGTGTGTTGTTAATACATGTCATATCTATATATTGCAGCAATGGTGATAGTACCTACAAGAGAACTTGCCCTTCAAACTAGTCAGATTTGTATAGAACTTAGCAAACATTTAGGAATCAAGGTAATGGTAACAACTGGAGGAACAAACTTAAAAGATGATATAATGAGATTATATGAACCAGGTTAGTAACTTTCTTTTCATGTTGGAATGCATATAGCAATGCACTGTATTTAAAATAAAGGTTGAATTTGGAAGTGATAATCAAATTTAAAAAATAAAGGCTTTTGATCTATACATTAGGCCTTAGAAAATAAATTATATGTTTGGGGTAACATAGTTTTTAAAGTTAGGTAGGGTAGGTAGGAAAAATTTTATTTTTACATTGTAGTACTAGAGGAACATTTATGACTTTAACAGAGCTTGTTGTAAAATAGGCAAAAAAAAGTTAAGGTAGGCATAAAATTTTAGGTAGGGTCGGGTTACCCTAAACTCACAACTTTTTTTTCTAGGCCTTAGTCAGTGTGTTCACAAGAAAGAGTAATTCATAGAAATACTCTGGTGCAATATCTGCACTGTCATAGATTTGATAAATGAAAACATCTTGCTACAGGTATATATTAATGAACATTGTATATTTTAATAATATTAGAACTATTTAGGGCCCCGCCATGAAATGGCGGTGCTCTATAGTAATCAGCCTGTCCGTCTGTCTGTCTGTCCGTCCGTCCGTCTGTCCGTCCGTCAGCGTTTCCTATGTCGTACGATAACTCAAGAATGCATTTATGGATTTTTATGATTTTTTTCTCAAAGTTGCACTTGACTGAAGGAAGCTCCCTTTTGTTTTTTTTAAGAAAATCGGAAAATGATTTTGGGGGAAAAACTTCATTTTTATATGAAAAACTTCATTTTTATATGAAAAAGTGCATATTTTGAGATTTAGCTCTATGTCGTACGATAACTCAAGATTGTCTTCAGGGATTTTAATGATTTTGATACTCAAGGTTGAACTTTACCAAAGGAAGCTCCCTTTTAATTTTGTGGAAAATCTGAAAATGATTTTTGGGAAAAAACTTCATTTTTATATGAAAAAGTGCATATTTTGAGAATTAACTGTACGTCATACAATAAATAAAAATTCCCATCAGGGATTTATATGATATACTCAAGGTTGGTACTGATCATAGGAAGCTCCCTTTTGTTTTTGAGGAAAATCTTATTTCAATGAAATTCTGCAGACACACAAGGGGGTGGGGCCCTTTCTGACTTTGTCAGTATTCTAGTTTGATTTAGTATTTATTTTTAGATCAAATGTACAGGGTTGCCACACATCCTGGAAAAATGGAAAACCCTTGAATTTCATTTTGAATTTCAAGAGCCTTGAAAAGACCTTAAATTTGGAAACTTCCTGAAGAAAACCTTGTTTTTTGATGAATTTGATTTAGATAGGTGGTATCAACTATTTTGGTCATTGAAAATGATTAGAATATCTTTGAAAAGTCCTGGAAAAATCCTTGAATTTGGAGAAATCCAAGCAGTGGCAACCATGAATGTATATATTTCCCATATCATCAGAGAGAAGACTAATTTTGGTTTGTGCTTAAGTGAAATGCAAAGTACATCAGATGACTAAAATTTTTCTCTTGTAATTCAATCTCTGAAATTTTTCTGTTTTATTTCAGTACATTGTATTATTGCAACACCAGGCAGAATATTAGATCTCCTGAACAAAAATCTTGTCAAAATAGGAAAATGTGGTATTATGGTATTAGATGAGGTATGCAATAGTTTTAAGGATGATTAAAACTAATAGGTTTTAGGTTTTTATTTGAAACATCAAGTCGATAATCATTATTTCAGATTACATGTAAATAAATGTTAACAAATCTACTTGGGTATTCCTTTAGGGCTTTTCCATTAAAATGCATGTACCAGGGGCGGAAGGCAATTTTCAACTACCCCCACAACCAAGGGTAATGGACAATATGAGTACAGTAGACTACGTGCAATGGGATACAAGAATTGTCAGAAAAAAATATTCTATTTCACGGAGTATTCGATTGTCCGGTAAACCCATTTTTGGCAATGGGGAATCATTCTGTTGGCGAGAAGAGGTTGAAATGTTGAAGGGCATGTCACCATGTAGAAACTTTGTATCCTAGAACCTCATTTCTAGACATTTTGTAGTTAAAATCTATTGTTTTCATTGTACAATCATTGTAAATTTGACAGATTACGTCACCATCGTAATCGGGTCAAACTGTGTATTGCCAGTTGACTGTTGGAAATTAAACAATGTATTCAAAAATAAATAAAACGGTTTATATACATGATATATCTAAATAAACTTATTTTCCTCTGTTTTGTGTTTTTTATTTCCTCTCATTAGTGTGTATTAATCCCTTTATTGGATCGTGTAGTTACAATTTTCATCATGTGCTAAAAATAACTTAGGGTAAAGCCAGTTTGTAAACAAAATGGCGGCTGGTAGGTCAGCGATCGATCTTTGTAGAATCTTCCTGATTACACAATTTGGAGACTTTTTATAGAAATACACCATGATCCATGGACCTAGGACTGACTTCTTGTAATAAATTATGTTTTATAACCACAGCGGTTATAAAACATAATTTATTACAAGAAGTCAGTCCTAGGTATTGTCTCACACATTTGTCACAGGAACTTCAAACAAATATGCAAATTATGCAAATGACTTCTCGTCGACATTTATCTCCCTTGCTCTGTTTTACATGAGAAATGCACAAAACCATTGACAAATCAAATGATTTCCGTCCAAAAAAAAAAATTAAATACAAAAGCAATAGAAAGGAATTCAAATCATATTTTATTCTTTTATTAAATACATTATGTTATTGATTTTCATTGTACAGACATACAACAATATGCAAATTACCTCTGACTTCACGATCTCGCTGCCTAGACAGAAATACACAAAACCAAACAAAATTCTCACTATTAAAACTTATGAATATGCAAAACAAAAGAACTGAACACTATTTATGATTTATTTTTCATTGTTTTTTATTAAAGGTAATATTTATTAATTTCCTGGCAGATTTATGGCTTCGTCAACATTTGACACTTCTGTGCGAATGTTTACCTGTAACAGAGACATATAATTACACTCTCTGCCTGTGGTTACCTGTAATTAGAATATTCGATTTCAATGACTCTGATCAGCACAAGCCGCATATTTTTAGTTCGCCTCAACGAAGTTGAGGGGGACTTTTGGAGTACCCCCGGCGTCTGCGTCCGCGTCTACGTCTACGTATGCATCTGCATTTGGGCATATATCTCTACAACTATGCATGGTAGGATCATCAAACTTTGTATGCAGGTGCATCTTGGGCTATCTCACAGCCTCCAAGAAAATTGGGTCTCTCTGACCTATATTTTCAGCTTGAACGACTTACATTCAAGTTTATGTCCGAGTTCAGATCTCAGTCACTATACATGGTAGGATCAAGTTACCTTGCATATGCATGCATCTCTGATGGTAGGTCAGCATCCAGGCAAAATAAGTTCACTTTGACCTATATTTTCCGCTTGAATGACTTACATTCAAGTTTACGTCCGAGTTCAGATCTCAGTCACTATACATGGTAGGATCATGTAACCTTGCATATGCATGCATCTCTGATGGTAGGTCAGCATCCAGGCAAAATTAGATCACTTTGACCTATATTTTCTGCTTGAATGACTTACATTCAAGTTTACGTCCCGAGTTCAGATCTCAGTCAAAATACATGGTAGGATCATGTAACCTTGCATATGCATGCATCTCTGATGGTAGGTCAGCATCCAGGCAAAATTAGGTCACTTTGACCTATATTTTAGGCTTGATTGATTTACATTCAAGTTTTCGGACGAGTTCAGATCTCTGTCACTATACATGGTAGGATCATGTAATCTTCCATATGCATGCAACTCTGATGGTGTATCAGCATCCAGGCAAAATTAGGTCACTTTGACCTATATTCTACGCTTGATTGATTTACATTCAAGTTTTCGGACGAGTTCAGATCTTAGTCACTATACATGGTAGGACAGGCTTTCCGAAATGTGCTGGTCCGTCGGTCCTGACCGGCATTTTTGAGTCTGGACCGGCGAATTATTATCCGTGTCGGACCAGAGGACCGGCAAGAGATTTCATCTGTCCATTGGTTGTTGCCTGTTTATCTGCATGTCAATAGAAAATGTTTCAACATGTCTTTAAACCATAACATTGCTTGCTTTCTTTATTAAATTTTTGCTTTAGAATACAAGCTTTATCCAATTTTGACTACGAAATTGCAAATGGCTGAAATCCGATTTTGTACATCGGAACCGGAACGGAGAAAACACGATTTTTTTCCGGATTTTCGTCATAATGGTCCGGCAAGTTCACTTTCGGTCCGGCAATTTTTCTTGCTTGTCGGACCAAATGACCGGCAGAATTTTTCAACTTTCGGAAAGCCTGTAGGATCATGCAACCTTGCATATGCATGCAACTCTGATGGTGAATCAGCATCCAGGCAAAATTAGGACACTTTGACCTATATTTTACCCTTGATTGATTTACATTCAAGTTTTCTGACTAGTTCAGATCTCAGGCACTACACATGGTAGGATCATGTAACCTTGCATATGCATACATCTCTGATGGTTGGTCGGCATCCAGGCAAAATTAGGACACCTTGACCTATATTTTATGCTTGATTGATTTACATTCAAGTTTTAGGACGAGGTCAGGTCTTAGTCACTATACATGTTAGGATCATGTAACCTTGCATATGCATATAACTCTGATGGTAGATCAGCATCCGGACAAAATTAGGTCACTTTGACCTATATTTTCCGCTTGATTGATTTACATCCAAGTTTTTGAACAATTTTATATCTCAGTCACTTTACATGGTAGGATCATGTAACCTGGCATAGGCATGCATCCCTGATGGTGCATCAGCATCCAGGCAAAAGTAGGTCACTTTGACTTATGTTTTACGCATTAGTGATTTATGTCCAAGTTTTCAGGCAAGTTCAGATCTCAGTCACTATACATGGTAGGATCATATTACCTTGCTTAGGCATGCAAATGTGATGTCAACATCCAGTCAAGATTTTGTTACTGTGACAAAGTGCCATAACGAGGCGAACTCTGTAATTGTTGATTACCTATGTTTTATTCAAAAAGGCGATATATTCTCTTATCCAATATCCAGTTAGGCAGCTATAACTGGGAAATGGTTTGGTGATTTGAAATCATATTCGATTTGCCGATATATTCCTTTATCCAATATTCGATTTCATGGAGTTTACTGTATAACAATTAAGATACAAAATAGACAAGAACCCACAAGAATTTTCATGTTCTGCCTTCCCACCCTGGTACATCCTTTTTAATGGAATAGTCCTTAACATGTATTGCCAAACAAAAAAAAAGAAATACGTGCAAACAAACAAAAAACAAACAGGTATACCACAGCTTGATAAACCTTGACATGAATGATTTTAATTCTGCAATGTATTGCTATTTTTAGTGATATCAAGTTAACACCGTAGAAATGTAAAACTGTGCAAAAAATATTAAAAAAATCAATATACCTAAATGAAATAAAGTTTAATTATATATAAGGTGACTGTTTAAACATATGGAGTAGTATGTGCATGTAAATGTCATTTATGTTCCATTTTCTTTCATATAAAACAAACATTGCTTAAGCCACATAAATGTCAATTCAGGATACTTTTCAGTATGAATGCCTTCAAATTGATATTAATTTGCATATGAGGAGACTTATAGATTGGCAATTTCACAGAAAATATACTAGCAAAAGCTGATGTGTCAAGTATGTGATGTTGGTTTTGTAGTGCAAGCCATATAGAATTGCCAGAATATCAAGATTAATTGCTAATTAATTATTAGCTCACCTGACCCGAAGGGTCAGTGTGAGCTATTGCCATCACTTGGCGTCCGTCGTCCGTCCGTCCGTCCGTTAAACTTTTCACATATTCATCTTCTCCTCTGAAACCACTGAAGCAAATTCAACCAAACTTTACAGGAATGATGTATGGAAGGTCCTTTACAAAGATTGCTCATTTTGTTCCGATCTGATAAAAAACATGGCCGCCACGGCAGAACTTAGGTTTAACATTGGACCCTATGGGAAAATTCACATTTTCTTCTTCT
>MJUU01012011.1:89969-145142 GCA_002080025.1 Modiolus philippinarum | reverse complement strand
AAGATTGCTCATTTTGTTCCGATCTGATAAAAAACATGGCCGCCACGGCAGAACTTAGGTTTAACATTGGACCCTATGGGAAAATTCACATTTTCTTCTTCTCCTCTGAAACTGCTGAAGCAAATTCAACCAAACTTTACAGGAATGATGTACTAAAGGTCTAACACAGATTGCTCATTTTGTTCTCATCCGATAAAAAAAAACATGGCCGCCAGCACGGAAGATAGTTTAACATTGGCCCTATGGGAAATTCACATTTTCATCTTCTCCTCTGAAACCACTGAAGCAATTTCAACCAAACTTTACAGGAATGATGTATGGAAGGTCCTTTACAAAGATTGCTCATTTTGTTCCGATCTGATAAAAAACATGGCCGCCACGGCAGAACTTAGGTTTAACATTGGACCCTATGGGAAAATTCACATTTTCTTCTTCTGCTCTGAAACCGCTGAAGCAAATTCAACCAAACTTTACAAGAATGATGAACTGAAGGTCCTTAACAAAGATTGCTCATTTCATTCCGATCCAATGAAAAACATGGCCACCAGCACAGAACATAGTTTATTTTGGCCCTATGGGAAATTCACATAAAAAACATGGCCACCATGCAGAACATTGAAAACCCTGCTTCAGCATTTTGTCAGGTGAGTGATACAGGCTCAGTGTCTGAGCCTCTAGTTCATCTTGTCATGTTAATAATTGTTCCTGTGTTATGTAAATAGAACTGGGCCATTTTCTCATCATCTAAAATGAAAATTAGTGGTTGAGTGGATTATTGCATTAAAATTACTACATACGACATGAACAACATACAGTTGTAACATTTGATTGAAAGTTTTCAATCAAAATTCACACCAAAATTGAATTTTTGTTGAAAATTTTTGTATTTAATATTTTTGTCATTCCAATAAAAGTTTTATATTAGATATGTTAAGAAGGGGTATTAAAATGTGTTTAAGTAGTGTACAATTATCAATATATAGACCAATGACTAAACCCACCATACTGTACAAAAAACATGATTTACACCTAAAGTGTCAGTGACATTTCCAGTATAGAAGTTTATAAATATTTACAGCACAAATATGGGATGTAATTACAGATATAATATTGATTTTCATGTTTTTTCAGCTCTGCAGCTGAATAGAATGTTTCTTATTTAATTCATCAGAGGTACATTAACATGTATGATTTCAGGCTGACAAGTTATTATCACAAGATTTTAAAGGAATGTTGGACAATATAATAGACCACTTACCAAATGATAGACAGATATTGTTGTATTCAGCAACATTCCCTCTTACAGTAGAACAGTTTATGGTGAGTTTGTAAGTTGCAAAAAAAGTTGGAGAATTATTTTATTTGGCTTATATGATAAAAGTTTAAAGTAGCATTCTCTAATTCCTGTCGTTTTCACACTTCTTGCTTGGTGCTGAAACATTTGTTCTCTCTAAAGAGAGAACAAGTCTGTGAAATTTCCCATCAAATCCAATTACAATCCCTCATGTTTTCATCCAGTCATACCAGAAACAGTTTCTAAAACTTGAACAAGTTACTTATGAAATTTCTCACATCTCGTTCAATCAATTTTCAATGTTTATAAAAGTTTGGCAAGCCTGGCTTTCAAACATTTGCAAGATTTATTTAACTGTCTAATGCCAGGGTGAGCTTTTGCTATCACTTTGCGTCCGCCGTCCATCCGTCTGGCGTACACTTTTTATTCAAAGATCTTCTCCTCTGAAACTACTGGGCCAATTGGAACCAAACTTGGCCACAATAGTCCTTCGGTGGTCCCTTACAAAAAAGCTGTTTTTCAGGTCAGTGCGATATCCAAGATGGCCACCAGGGGGGAACATAGTTTTAACATTGGACCCTTTGAGAAAACAAACAAAGATCTTCTCTGAAACTACTGAGCTAATTGACACCAAACGTGGCCATAATGGTCCTCTGGTGACCCTTACAGAAAAGCTGTTTTTCAGGTCTGCGCGATATCCAAGATGGCCACCAGTGGGAAACATAGTTTTAACATTGGACCCTATGGGAAAATACATTCAAAGATCTTCTCCTCTGAAACTACTGGGCCAATTGGGACCAATCCTGGCCATGGTAGTCCTTGGCTACCAGCGGGAAACATTACATAGTTTTAACATTGGACCCTATGGGATAACATGTTCAAAGATCTTCTCCTTTGAAACTATTGAGTCAAATACAACTAAACTTTGCCACAATAGCTCTTTGGTCATCCAATGCAAAAAAGTTTTTTTCATGTACCTGCTATATTCAACATGGATGTCAGCAGGGATCATAGTTTTAACATTGGACCCTATGGGAAAACACACTTCTGAAACTACTGAGCCAATGGAACCAAACTTGGTCAAAATAGTCTTTATCTGGACCCCTGAAAAGAAAAATGTTTTTTTTTTAGGTTAACTCTTTATCCAACATGGCTGCCAGCAGGGAACATAGTTTAACATTGGACCCCATGGGGAACACTAACAGACATCTTCTCATTTTTTACATAGACATATAGAGAGTGACTTCTGGACTTTAACAGTTTTTCTTTAAAAATTGCCCAAAAAACTTTAGGGTAGGCATTTTTAGCCCCAAAAATCTAGGGTCGGTTGGGTTACCTGAAACACAGATTTTTTTTTATTCTGCCTTCTAAACTAATTTGGCATATTAGAACTATAGTTTAATTATATGGACTCTTTAACATAAAATATCTACGTTAATCAAGGACCAGGTGAGCGATACAGGCTCTTGAGAGCCTCTTGTTTCTTTAGAAACTACATGTATATTTCACTTACTGCGCTTACTGAGAGTTGCTATTGAAAATAGTATAACTTAGTTCAATATTTGTAATAAATTGTGAGCTTTGACATATATAGAGATAGTTTTAAGAATATATCAAGAGACATGTAAAGGGTCAAAGTTTAACTTAATGACTTGGATTTATAGAAAGAGATGCAATTTAAATGTCTGTTTGAAATCATTAAAAATTTTAAATGGATGAAGAAGACATACAAAAAAAAAAAGATAATTTACTGACTTGATGGTATACAACAATACTAGGCTTTATGTACACATGTACGAGATCAAGAAACAAGTGAATTTCTAAAATGTAAACGAAAGTCCCTATTTGTCAGGCTTAATCTAGTTGACTTTCAAATTAATGGAAAATTATCCAGATCTCATCTATTGGAGATGCAGACTTCAAAGGATAACTGTTTTAAAATGCATGCAAATCCCAAAGAAAGGAAAAAATAAAAATCTATGTCTATTCCATAGAAGATTCAGTTTTCAAAAGGTCAGACATGTCAGATTAAGTATTCAGAGAACTAGACCTTTCATTGGTTATTACTAAGTGAATTCAAAGTGTTTGTATTGGTATTATTAAAAAAAAAACAGGATACTGTATAATCATTTATTTACGTGGGGATTAAATTTCGTGGATTTAATCTTTCGAACTATTTCTTGTGGACAAATTTTTGTGGAAATCATATAATAAGTAGTCATTACTATTGCTTGAATTAGATTCATTGGGATTTAATTTCTTGATAACTCTTGTCCCAACGAACATTTCAGCTTTTACAGTAGATTGCAATTGTCTGCAATCCATATATTTTTAAGGACTTTTCAAGGAAAAAATGTACGGGGGCAGGAACACAAGTCAAATTTTAGGATACCACCACCATAATTTTAATTTATTTTTCAAGTATAAGCAATAGGAATGATTAAGTTTAAGACCACCAAGTTAAATATAAATAACCTGCCCCTTTGTACATTTTTATGCTCCCACGACTAAAAGTTTGGGGGACATATTGTTTTACCCTTGTCTGTCTGTCATCCGTTCATCCGTCCGTTCGAATAAAAAACACAACTTTTAAAGTTTTTCAGACACATTGCAACCAAATTCCAACTATTCTAAAGGAATCTAACTTGCAATAAGTAGATGTAGTACACACACATCTTTTGGAATATTCAAAAGGTCTGCTGTTGACATGGAAACTGAAAAAGGCGGGAAAATTCAAAGTTCCTCAAATTTGATGAAACTTTATAAGAAGGATGTCTATCACCCATAGAAATGATTTTGGATCTCAGAATTTTCAAAATGGCTTCCATTGCCATGGAAACTGGGAAAGGCGGGAAAATTCAAAGTGCCTCAAAATGGATGAAACTTTACAGGAAGATTGCCCAGCATCCATAGAAATGATTTTCGGGCTCAGAACTTCCCTTTTATATATTTTGGACAAAGTTGAGGCATATCATTATACCCCCTGCAAACAAAGTTTGGGGGTAAATAGGAATCACCCTGTCTGACTTTACACAAAGGAAGGACACTAAATGGAGATGTGCATGAAGGAATATAATTATTGTCAGAAACCAGGAAGGGGAGATAATTTGACTTTGACTTTTTGTTGATTCCCTATGTATGGGTTACCTCGTAAGCGCAACTCCTCTTGAACCAATGGAAGGATTTTGATGAAACTTTACACAAAGGAAGGACACTATATGGAGATGTGCATGAAGGAATATTATTATTGTCCGATACCAGGAAGGGGAGGTAATTGGACTTTGACTTTTTGTTGATTCCCCATGTATGGGTTACCTCGTAAGCGCAACTCCTCTTGAACCACTGGAAGGATTTTGATAAAACTTTACACAAAGGAAGAACACTATATGGAGATGTGCATGAAGGATATAATTATTGTCTGACACCAGGAAGGGGAGATAATTTGACTTTGACTTTTTGTTGATTCCCTATGTATGGGTTACCTCGTAAGCGCAACTCCTCTTGAACCACTTGACGGATTTTGATGAAACTTTACACAAAGGAATGACACTATATGGAGATGTGCATGAAGGAATATTATTATTGTCAGAAACCAGGAAGGGGAGATAATTTGACTTGACTTTTTGTTGATTCCCTATGTATGGGTTACCTCGTAAGCGCAACTCCTCTTGAACCACTTGAAGGATTTTTGATGAAACTTTACACAAAGGAAGGACACTATATGGAGATGTGCACGAAGGAATATAAATATTGTCTGAAACCTGGAAGGGGAGATAATTTGACTTTGACTTTTCGTTTATTCCCTATGTATGGGTTACCTTGTAAGCACAACTCCTCTTAAACCACTGGAAGGATTTTGATGAAACTTTACACAAAGGAAGAACACTATATGGAGATGTGGAGATATATCTGTGACCAGGAAGGGGAGATAATTTGACTTGGACTTTTGTTGATTCCTTCTACAATGATTTTTTTGGACTTGGACATTTATCAAAGAAATAATTCAAAGCATAGATATTGTAAAATCAAGTTATGGGAGAAAAACACTGTTTTTCATTGTAATTCTCTTGAAAAGTTGTTTTCAAAGTGTTGTGATGAAATTTCTCTAACGCTTATGTTTTTTGTATTAAATGTCAAAGAGGCGAAAGAAGGGTGAATTTTATATTTGTCTGATTTGACAGAGTATTTTCATTGCAATCTTCTTGAAATGTTTTTTATTGAAGATTATATTATTGTGTCCATACTTCTACTGTGTCCGAACCTGTATTGTGTCCACACCCACTTAGATATGCACTTACCATATCGATTCAGGGTTCAATGAGTGGAGGTATATTTGGCTGCCATTCGTGGACAGCTCTTGTTGTGTCCATACTTGTACTGTGTCAACACACACTTAAATTTGCACTTGCCATATTAATTCAGGGTTCAATGAGCGGGGGGCATAATTGGTCAACTCTAGTTTCTCACCTTTTTTTGGGACTGAGTCTGGGTCCCTTTAAATTTGGAAAATGTTCTGCATTTTGGTAAAAAAAAAACAGAATTGCATAATCTGATGTATTCTATGCATTTCCTTATACCTGCAACTATTAAATGAATTAAATTACACCATTTTAGAGTGTGTTTTCAATATTGTGAAAAAGCCAATTTCAAAATTTCAAACTTTTACCTTGTTAAAATTAAATTTAACTATGACAGCAGTGCTAGATTGGGAAAATTGGTTATGTTTTGGGGAAAATATGAGTATATTTACCATCGGGACTTTGTCCTATAAATTGGCCCAAATTTGAGAGAGAGAAAAAAGCACTACAATGTCATCTTTGAATTATAGGTTTAAGACACAAAATAATGTTTCAGGCCCTGGTCTTACCCTTTACATAGTTGACCAGTAGTTGTTCATATTTGTTTGTTTTGTTATTTGTTTCTTAGGCCAAATAAAAAAATATCTGTGTTTCCGGTAACCCGACCGACCCTAATTTTTCCTTCCGACCCTTGCATTTTTTTTCCATACTTCGAAATATTCTTGTGTGACCATGATCTTTTTAGGCAGCAGGTTTCCATTTTGTGGGTAGCAACACTGCTCAGATATGTCTATTTCTACAACCTCTAGCATTATTCATCAGAAAATGCACTAAGAATTGTTAAAATCACATGATTCCCAACCGCTGTTTTCAAATCTACCATTTTTACTTGTCAGATTATGCTTCCTGTCTTAGCCGTATGACTAATTATACCGGAGATACCCCAATGACACGCTTGCAATGCAATGGACGAAAAATATGTAGCAAAAAAAAAAAAACAACTTTCTGCCGACCTACATGACCTACTGACCCTATTTTCAAATTCCTTGTAACCGGATACACACATACATATATTTTTTTGGCCTTATCATACTGCATGATTTGCTATTACTTGATGCTGGTCTAGTGAAATTCCCGTTAACGCAGTACCACAGTCCATATCTAATTCCAGCCCCAAAGTCTTGTTGGTGCCCCAAAAAATAACTATTCATGCAAGTATGCAAAGAATAGGCAACAAGGCCATGGTAAATCCTAAAGACTAAGTGGTAAGTGCTGTGATATGTATTTCTTGTGAAACATTGAATAACTAGTATGAACTATAACATGGAAAGTTCAAAGGTTTATTTTGTTTGCTTCAGAGAAAACATTTACAGAATCCATATGAAATAAATTTGATGGATGAATTGACGTTAAAGGGAGTCACACAGTATTATGCATTTGTACAAGAAAAACAGAAAGTTCACTGTCTCAATACACTGTTCTCAAAGGTAAGGACACATGTACATTACTATAGTCCTGATGATTAAACATATTTCATTTTAAGGGACACATTGTGTGTGTAAATGTATGAACTGATGCATAAACTACCAAATTTAACAATTTTTCGCATTCTTTGGAATGTAATTTGATAATATTAAAACTTGCATGCAATAAGAATATAATCTGGATTGGCAAATTATATGGCAATCTCAATTTCTCTGATGTGAAAGTATCTGTAATCATACATTTACATTAAACGTGTTAAACTTGATCATGAAATGAAAGAAAATTATGGACTGCAAACAGGGTTTCACTAAAAAGAGATGAAATTTGATTGAAAAATCTGGAAATCAAATATCATTAATGAATTTTGCTAATTTCTAGTAGGACTAGTGTAGAACCCTTTCTTGATTGTCTTATATTAATATTTAAGTCTGACTGCATATCTTACTTTTGTACTTTGTAAGATTATCTATTTAGCATATATCTCGAAAAAAGTTAAATTGGAATCAAATCTGGGTGACTTTACATAGTAATATCAGTCAGCCTTGCATACGGATGTAAAATTTATGGTACATATGTAAATGAGCATCCAAGTATTATTAGGTCATTTTAACACACATTTTCCACTTTTATAAACTGCCATTCAAGCTTGCATCAGACTTCCATTCTTGGTAACTGTGCATGGTAGGAATCAGGGGTTGACACTAAATTTAATTTTTAGTAGACAAAAGGACTACAAGATTCCTGAATTCCTGAATCCCACGACGATTTTACCGGCCCAAATTAAATAAACCTTTAAAAAAATTTCAAAAATTTTAATAGACCAAAGGACTACCAAGTTACAAATTCTACTAGTCATTCCTCAAATTCACTAGCCTGGGGCTACAGGACTTCTGTTAGAGTCAACCCTGGGAATTGGTTAGATCATCTAGTCTTGCATATAGACACATCGCCTATTGTAAATAAAGATCAGCATTCAGTCAAATTCTTCTTCTGTGGCTTTATGTCAGATTGAGGCTAGCTTTGTAATTGTTGATTGTTTTTTTTTTGTTTTTTTTTTGTACAGGTAAGCTTCATTCAGGAAATGTGAAAAAGAAAGGAAATGGGGTTAATGTCAAGGAGACAACATCCCATATCCAGGTTAAAACGACCCAAAACAAAACATCTAGGGGTCATCATATGTATGATGTCCTTCTGTTATTTTTGCACTGTTTGTTTTTTTTTATATTTCTGAGAAACATGTACATGTAAAAGATTGTATTTATTTTTTTGTTATTTCAGCTTCAGATTAACCAGTCCATAATATTTTGTAATTCTACAAACCGTGTAGAATTACTAGCTAAAAAGATCACAGAACTTGGCTATTCATGTTTTTATATACATGCCAAAATGAATCAGCAGCACAGAAACAGAGTTTTCCATGACTTCAGACAGGGGCTGTGCAGAAATTTAGTGTGTTCAGGTAAAAAGGGTTAAAAGTTGTATGGTACACAATGATATATTATGTATGTAGAATTGAACAAGTAACAAACGGTTTGAAGCCAGTTTAATATAAATTTTCATCTAATACATGTAAAAAGTACGGGACAGGTGTGGGTTCTGGGTCAAGTTCATCTTATACCCTTACAGTTAATGTTAATTTCCTTATTTAGTCCAGCATGTTTCTGCTATCCCATATGTTATTGAGAAAATCGGCATTTAAGCAGGTATTCTTTTGTGTGAGAAGAATGTGTCATTCCCAATACTGTGAATTCATTTAATTTCGTTGGTATCAATTTTCGTGGGTAGAGAAAAAAAGGCATTTCGTGGTGTACGTAAATTCGTGGATTGCCAGTTGCACCAAAAAAAATTTTTTTTTAATTTAAATAAATAAAATAAAGCTTCTAAAAATCATGGGTATTGATGTCAAAACACCAAAATTTAGAACTGTACCTGTAATAAAAGTGTCACCTGTAATTAACAATTCATAGTAATGTGTAGATATTATGTAATTAGGTACTCATCTGACATAACCGTACTCCATTCGTTATTTATACATAGACACCTGTATTGATTGCAAAATAAACATGTCCTTTTCAGCAGAACATAATTAAAACTTTAAAAAATTAATTAATAATATAATATCAAAAGTAAATTGAGATGGTTCTTGTCCAAACTGCTTAACTGGAAATCAACACTTTAGGGTAATTGAAAAACAAAACAGGAAGCCATTTACCGCTAATTTGTTAACTGGGAAACACTTGGAAATAAAACATTTTAACTTATTTTGCTGCTATGAAAGGTTCAAGAGAATGCATATCTACTTTTTGTTTGATATATCAGTTTGTTTTGGGCTAAGGTACAACTGCAAGGTTTATGGCCTTCATTGATCAGGTCCTTCGATATATTCATTCATTTCTGTTTGAGGCTTGCACAAGAAAATCATATTTCGTTGAGTATTTGAATTCGTGGTTTGGGGACACCCACGAAAACCACGAAAATTGATACCCCACGAATAAAAATGAATTCACAGTATATATTAATATAGATTCTGTGCTAAAAATTGCATTTGATATGAATAGAAAGCGCCAACTGATTTTCATCTCAATTTTGCAAGAAATTTACTTGTTTCTTCTGTTGAAAAAAATTGTAGGTAAGTTTGCATTCATACATCACTTTGTACCTTTTTAATTCAAATTTTTCCTCCTACACTTAAAATGGTTATAAACTACCATGTCCTGATTGCAGACATGAATCATATGAGTGAATGCTTAAAACTAGTTTTATGCTCTTGGTGTACAGTAGTACATTCATAATATTTTTAAGAAAATTTCTTGATGTTGTTGCAGATTTATTCACGAGAGGTATAGATATTCAGGCAGTAAATGTTGTGATCAATTTTGACTTTCCTAAACATGCAGAGACATACCTACACAGAATTGGTAGATCTGGTCGATATGGTCATCTTGGTGTAGCTATCAACTTAATTACATATGATGACAGGTAGGAATGCAAGTTACTTTTCCATGGATTGTATATTTTTACTCGATATTATATTAGTGGTCAATACAATCTCAAACAAGAACCTCTTCTTCATTTATGGCCTGAAGGTTCATACATTTGTTTCATTTGTGCTCTATGCAAAAGTATTAGAAATTCTAATGGATACAGTGGATTCCGCTTAATTGCAAAGCCCATTTGTCAGAGAAAATTTTGCGATTAAGCAGATTTTTCGATTAAACGAAAGCCCAGTACAGACCGGAAGTACAGAACAGCTGACGACAATTACGATACCTCTGACTGCATATATATATAAAAGTGTCAATATTGTGAAATATTTGTTAAATATTTGTATTTTTGTTTATATTGTTTGAAATTCATTCAATAAAAATTTTATGTTTGTGAAAAATAAAGTTTTATAAACTTCTAGTGTTGTTTTTTTTTTTTTTCTTGTGTGGGGTCGAGAGTGTAAGTACCTGTGTGACCTTTGATGACCTACATCCAATAATATGTTTACATCGTAGTTATCTGTTATTCCATTACATTGTAGTAATGATAAACATAAAAAATTGTTTTTCTGTGTTTTATTTGTACACCAGGTTTGTATCATTGTTGAAATTGTTTGGTCCACAATCTAGGACATCTTTGACAAATTGTGTATAAATAGGAATAGTGT
Source organism: Modiolus philippinarum (assembly GCA_002080025.1). Lineage (NCBI taxonomy): Eukaryota > Metazoa > Mollusca > Bivalvia > Mytilida > Modiolidae > Modiolus > Modiolus philippinarum. The sequence continues at coordinate 134,413 of MJUU01012011.1, read as the reverse complement.
CACGTGACCAATACATGAATATTTATAAGTAGGATTCCAATTATAATTAGTCTATTTTATAAATCATAGTTAGCATGTTTTTTTTTAAATTTCCTTTGCTAATTGCCCATTTCCTTTACTCTAATCAATAATTACCACTCACATTAATTATGTTTACCTGTAAATCAGATGACTGTGAAAATAGGGGATTCCCCATTTTACCTGTGTATACAATCTTCGAAGATCTTAAGTGCAGCAAGTTCTATGTTTAATCATAAGTTTTATTGAAGTAAGAACAACAAATCAATAAAGAAGAAACACAATTTCTTGTAGTAAATATTTTATTTCAGCAAATAACAGCGGTTGGACATTCATACATGTGATCTGTGTCACTGCCAAACATCCGGTATCGATCTGTTACAAAAATACACTTGTCAATATTATGCAATTGTCAAAATTTTATCCTTTTGTTTTTGCAATAAACCTCTCTGTTTTGCTTATAAACGAAACTTTCATGCATTTTTAGCAAATTTTCTTTTGCTAATAAGCGAATTTTGCCATTAACTGCTTTGCGATTAACAGGAGAATTTAACGTTATTTGAATGGGAAATGGATCGGTGTTTTGATTTCTTTTGCAATTAACCGAATTTTGCGATTATCAGGTTTGCGATTAAGTGGAATCCACTGTATTGGATTCTACTACCAGTACATACAAAATTAAGACCATAAGTTGTAAACCATTTGAGGATAAGAAAATAAACAAAGTGATTCGTTATTAAATACAATTCAGATTTTGAAATTTTATTACTGTTAGCTGCAGAACTGTAACTCTATGGGTTGTACTGAATGTAAATGTGTAGCAAAACTTTCTCATGAACAAGGGAATTTTATCTGTAAATTGATAGTAACACATTTTATACTTGAAAGTTACTTTGTATTGGCTATGAATGAGTGGAAATTGGTTTTAAAGTTATCTATGCTTCACAACACAGGGAGTCAATAAATCTAGGTAACAAAATACTGAGGTTACTGTACATTGATTTTCTGCAGATGGCTATTTTGAAAACTTGTGTCTCTTCAGTGCAGATCAAATCAAATCATTTGGAAGATCATAAGCTGAGCAATGTATAAAAGCTAATGAGAGAACAAATAAACCAAAAAACAGACCTTTGCAAAAGGGAGATACTGATTACAGTTGAATTTCATTAGCTTGAACACCCAAGGGTACAATGAATACAGTTCAAGCCGGAAGGGTATTTGAACTTTTGAGGTCAAACTACATTTGTATGTTTGAACTTGGAACAGAAGGACAACAAAAAGGATAAAGACATCAATGGCAGATCAACCATCGAGGTATTAGTTTTTAAACAACAATCAGGTACCGACTACTGGGTTGATGTATAGTCCACCAGCAGGGGTATGGATCCAGTGGTAATTAAAAAAAAAACAAAACAAAACAAAAAAAGTTCATGTAAATTTTAATTCTGCTAATGACCAGTAACGGCATTTTGACAACTTATGTCTCTCCAGTGCAGATCAAGTCAAAACATTTGAAAATTGGTACATATTTGTTTTTGGATCTTGTTTTGCTTAATGTTATTAACAAAAAACAGTCCAAATCCCCCATTTAATTTGAACTTTCGAAGTGAATTCATAAAAGCAAATTAATAATCAAAGAGGGTATCATTATTTAAATGAAGCCAAAACTTTGCCATAGGGGGTGGCTTAAAAATCACTAATTTTGCCTTTTGGCATATTTTATTCTGTCACCTTTTGTTGCTTTCTGTTGAATAATGTGTAATATATTAATAATATATTTCAGATTTTCACTTCACAAAATAGAAAATGAACTTGGAACAGAAATCAAACCAATTCCTAAAGTCATTGACAAAGCATTATATGTAGCAGAATTTCATATGGGTGACCCAGATGCAGATGAAGAACGTCGAGGGAAAGAGTCATAAAAACTAGTCTCACTATCATTTTTTGTTTTCATTTTGCCATGTTTTGTTCATTGTATCATATTACATTGATATGTACAAATGTATGTGGACAGACTGAAAAGGAAAACTTAAGTCTGCAGCTACAGTTTCAAACAAAATAACATAATGTTAATTTGTAAGTAGTGACCATGAAACGAATTTAAAAATGTATTTATGCACCATTTATTTATGATGGTCAGTACTGAGTTTTCTTCTTGTATAGTAATAATAAATTGTGATAGGAAAAACTCAATTTGGGTGGAATTATTAGTAGGACCAAAATCAGTAAATGTGTTCCATCCTTGACTAGAGTTGAACCAGGTAGTTTAATGAATGATTTTCTTTTTTGTTTCTTAATGGTTTTAGTCTACTGCAGTTAGAAGACTGGAACATATAAAAAATTTAAGGGGTAGTATGAAAAAGATTATTTACACTAGCAACATGTTGCAATGTTGTTTTGAGTTTTTTAGCAGTCAACATGGTCAATAAAAGATGAGAGTGTCTCAAACTCAGAAGTGGAACACATTTTCTGGTATGGTCAAATATTGCACAATATTTTGTAATCGTAGATGAATAATGCAAAAAGGCTTAATCCAAATGATCTACTGATTATTTTGATGAATTAATGGGTTTTTCATGGTTATTAACTAACCTTTCATTTTAATTATATAAAAAAAAAATGAATATCAATGTCAAATTATCTCAGGATAGATGACCAAGGAACAAAATGCAATTTAAAGATGCTGAGATTTAAAAGGTTAGTAAAGGTGTTAAAAATTTAATAAGATTGGATAGTTGCATAAACCTTGATTGTATAATGCCTATATATATTCAAAGATTTTCAAATGTATTTTATAAGATGGGAAAAACCCACCCTTCAAAGCGATCAGCTAAACTTGGATGTGATTCTCCTTGTAAAATTGATCCTATTGTTGAGCCAATATGACCCGGATAAGTATTCTGAACAAGAAAAGAAACACAACATTCTTGCTGTTCAGTATACTATCTGCGTCTTTCTGATCATTGTGTATTGGCTTAACAATGGGATCAGTTTTACACGTAGAATTACATCCGAGTTTTGCTGATTGCTATGAAGGGTGTGAAAAGGGAAGTACAAACTTAATATAAAGTTATGAATGAAGTAAAAGAGAAACGCCAATTAAAATGAAAAATATTTACTAAGAATTTTTTTATCAGCTGAGATGTCTTCCTAACTATCTAAAAACACTTTCAAAAACACCCAGCTTCTAACTTGTAGGTTGGATAGATAAACCTATTTGTGACTATTCCTAGGCAAATTGTAGTTTTCATTCAATGATTATTAAATACAATTTGAATGACAAGTGCTCCACTCTATTGTGATATGACATGTAAAGAATTTGTGAAGAGGATATTTTTGTGTTGTAATTTATAATATATTTTTGTACAAAAGTCAATATTATGTTGAAAACCAGAACATTAAAGGCACAGCTACATACAAGTAAAGAGACTATTGTGCCTTTAAAGAGATAATGACTCTACAAAAGTTTGTTCTGAGTTAACCAGTAGCACAACAGAAAGAAACTATGACTCTGAATGAATCATTCGATGGATTGGTTTGGATTGAGTTAACAGGGAATCAACAAAGTGAAGAATTTGGACTTCAGAAAGTTTGTTTTATGGAGAGTATAATTATGCTTACAGTAAAAAAATTTCTCTGGATGACAAGACTTATTCTGAAAAGAAATTTGTGCAGAGAGCAATAACTATTTAATGTATCTATTGATGAAAACCTAATTCATGTGTGTATTTAAGTCTCTCATTTGAAAGAATTAGAATTTGATTATTTTGTGAGATGAAAATAAAAATTCATTAACACAGAGGACATGTAGCGAAGAAATGTTGTTAATGGAAAGAAGGCAAACTATTTCTGTGTGAAACATGAAAAAAAAACTATTGAATGCCTTATATTTGATGGAGTTGTTTGTATCTGAACACCAAGAGGGTTGTTATTATGGTGCTGAAATAACCAGGGATAAAGTGCTGTTGTGCTATTTATAAATTGTGCTAACCAGACAGAGACTGGATAAATAAATACCAGGCAGCTTTGTTGACCTCAGCAGCTCATGTGTTGTAACGCTGCTGTTTATCAAGAAACTGTTTATACAACACATTATTAGCTGTTTTAGTATGTGTGAGGAATACTGTAGAAGAATGACTGGCTGTCTCTATGGCCAACTCTAGGAACAGACTTTAAAAAAATGAAGCTTAAAATCTATTTGGCTCTGTATTATAAGTCTGTATCAAGTTCAATACCTATTTAGTAACTACTTTTGTTTTTCTCTCAACATTAAGATTAAAAATGTATGTGTTATCTGTGAAAAAATTGAAAACTAGTGGGAGTACCTTGTAAGTGGTCTTCATCTTTTCATTGGTCATAGAGAAGAGTATATCAGGATCGAGAATACTATTAAAATTGAAATTACACATAAGGAAGTAATGGATGGAAGGTGTCAATGTCTTGAACTTTCCACCATCATGTTGTAGAATTCTAAATTTAATTTTTTTGCACTAGCATGTGAAAAATGGGAGTACAAAAATGTATTTCAATGCAAATTGTTTGCCATGGGAGTGACCTTTTTCCAAGTTCAGTAATTATAAATGAGGTTAGTAAATACATTAATACAATTTGATATATTTGAATGTGTATGAATGTTTGTTATGTTAAAATTAACAGTCATAAATTGGTTTGTCAGTAGGTAATGCATGAAAGTCTTTCTGAAGGTATGTGGCTTTGTCAGGGCTTATCCAGAATTAATTTAGGCACTTTGATTAAAACTTAGGGGGTGGTTGTCCTTTCAGCCACTTTTCTGTATTAAGTCAATGCGATAAATCAGTTTAAATTGTATGCATTGTGAAGCAAAATATAAAAAAAAAACGCCTTCTGACCCTTCCATGCAATTAATTCAGGAGCAGCTGTTTCATTACTCCATGGGTGATTGGACATAATTGTTATACGACCTGCTGATTCATTTTTCATGCAAATGTACTTTAATATCCCCTCTCCTCATTTTCATCAATGGAAATCTGGTTCATACATTGATTTTTTAAAAGACTGGAGAGAGAAACACGTGTTGGTTTGAAATGTTATTGTGAACATTTTTTTTTTACAAACATTTTGTTTTCCAAAGGAAGAAAAAGCAATAAATAATGGTTAAAAATAGGTATTGAATTTGATACATTTATTTACTTTTATTGGATAGTAGCTAGAATAAATGTAGCTTCTGTGATAGTTTCTATGTAGGCTGTGATACAAAGATCCCAATTTTGACAATGATGCAGGTTATTTCAAATTTTATATGTGAATAAATGTAGTATTCTTTGAGATTCATGGTAATTAATTTGAACAATGTTCCTAATTAGAAGGGAGATCCATTGAATATTTGACAATGATCATGAATGATTGTGAGTCTGTTAATGATATGAATGTTATTTTACAAGAAATATAACATTATGTGATTACCGTTTAAGTAAAGAAGTAAGTAAATCACACAACACTAGAAGTAGGACGTATTTGTAGCATGGCCAAGATAGAAAATGTCACAAAAGCTTCTTTATTGAAGAAGTGCAGTGGTATTCATATTAAAAATGACATTAGGCGCGAGTTCAGATTTATTGAATACATAAATTAAGCAGACTTTAAAACAGCTAGGAGCGTAAGTCTGTGCTAGTTTAAGAAGTATGTCTGCTTCAGTGTAATTTATGCAAACTGCCATACAGAGATTTGAAATGATAGACTATGTACATCTATCTGTGATGGTTACAGGTATACAATACACATGTACATGATACATTTAATTGAATGGAAATTAGAAATAATGGTTGTGGCTTGTTCTTCAAAATGTAATGCAAACTGTAGTTGCTTGTATTGAATTGAACAAAACATCTTGTTAAATTTGTATTTAGTGGATTTAGAAAGCATTATTTCTTTTGTGCAAATATTTTCTATTTTATAACTTGGCATCTATAAAAGAGTACCAGTATTTAAACTTCATTAAAGGAACAACATTCAATTTTCTTCAGGCAAATCATTTATTATATCTTTTTGTGTTGCACAAAATTCAAATTCATCTTTTGACTCCTGTGATTTTTACATTCAATATGGAGGTGCTTAAAAACTAATGAACTAAAAAGTATTTAGAAAAAATATCCTATAATTGTATAGTAAAATGGCTGACAAGATAATTTACAAAAACCTCTGATAAACAGAGAGACTTAGTTTTTGGATGTACATCATACTTTTTCCTAATGATGTCATTCTTAATGCAATGATACACCAGGCAACTTAAGATTTTGATCATATCCTTAATAAAATTTAGTACATATTTTAAACATATTATTGAATTATAGATATAACAGGGTATTAGATATTGCAAGATTTTGAAGAATAAGATACTGTTAGTTAATATATTCCTAAAAATCTAAGGTGCTCATTTAATTCCTTTTGATGCTTTGTGTATTTTTTTTCAAGGGGGAATATCAAGATTATCAAGAAAAATATGCCAAAAATAATGTATGATTCATGTTCATAAGGATGCATTAAGTGTGAATGTATTTTCTAAATATGTTTTTTTAAGGGTGTATGAAAGTTGAATATTTTGAAAGACCAAATATTAATATGGCATGTTAGAACAAAGTTTTGCTGTGTTGGCCATTCATCATTATTTTCTGTCACCATTTTTTCCGTCCTAAAACGAGCAATGGCGAGAGTAAATTGTACTTACATTTGGTTTTTAGTTTTCTTGATGAGAAATAGTTATTTGTTGAAGTCCTGTATAATGGTTGCTTATTCTACAGATTTTCTAAAAAAAAAAATTTGATAATGACGAGAAAAGTATGTCCAGCTTTATATTGCCCCATTTTGTTAGATGTAATAAGGTTTTGGATTAGATGTCCATGATATCATATGAATTTAAAACAATGTATAAACCATGTACAGGTTATTGGCTATGTTGCTTATATATTGTTCAAGAAGTTGGGTTGTGGTTTGACATGTTTTGAAATTTAACATATTTTATAGAAGAAAAAATGTCCTTTGCCAGGGAAAGTTAGTATTGGCAGCAAAAATGAATTCTTACAGTTTTGATTTACAATTTTTATATAAAAAAAAATCTAAGGGATGTCATCATTCACAAAATAATGTCATGAAATTTGTTGAGCTGTACTTTGTTTCATGATTATGTCTACAATATTGTTTGGGGTGAATGATCAACATTTGAAATGGAAGTTTTGTGTATGTGAAGTGTTTGTGGTTTAGTTGATGAATAACATGTATGTTTGTTTTGTATGAGAGGTAACACTACATCTGATTTCACAGAGATAAAAATAAAAACATTTGTTCATGAGGATGTGGTTATGTGTAAGTTTTGTATGTGTTTGTTATTTATTTTTATTTGATTGATAAATGTGTAATATACTGCCATATGTTTTTGCCGAAAAGCATTCCTGTAATTTTCAATCAAATGTTGACAATTTATGTCGCTGAGGGAATACTGTAGATGATATGCAAATGGCAAATACTGGCAGTTTCTACTGTTTTGATCTCATTTTGGTCTTACAAAAACAGTTCAAACATGTGACCAATAAAAACCAGGATATCATTAGGAGTCATGTGATTTGATTCATTGTAACGTAAGTATGGAAAAACATCAAAATGACATACACTCTCAAGAGAAGATTGTGAGAATTTGTGTAATCTGTTCATGCAATTACTTGATATTTATATGAATTTATAAAGTTTTTGTTCCATAGTCACGATTGTAAAATTGTGATATATGGTGTGATCAAAAGATACAATGCTATTTATTAACAACTATTGAAACTTTTAATGAATATTTAGAGAATATCTCACATGCCTCCTAATTTGTTTTCCTTAAATTGTTTGTTTTAAAAATGTTACAAGATGAATAATAACAATCTAAAGATTGGGGTGATAGGGCAGTGTTCTTTCTTAGTGTCTTTCTCTTCTGTGGCTTTGAAACTTTATAATAAAAATTGTTAAAAATGCTTTTAATTTAATGTACATGGATTTCAAAAACACACAGAACTACATCAACAATACTAATGAACCATTAATAACCTCATGTTTGAAATTTTAAATTGACAAGAGAAAACTTTCTTAACTCCCAACTGAAAGTTACTAAGATTAGGTAGATGAGTTTTCTCGCAAGTATACCTTCAAAGAAGCACTCAATATCAAGAACAAAAAATGTTGATATGTCTGCTTTAAGAATAGGGAGTATACTTGATGGATAAGTTACACATTTATTTACACCATCTTTGGGTGAACCACTAAATCAAGTGTAACTTATCTGAAAACCTTCCTATGGACTTGTATGAAATTGGAATTTAAAAACAATGTCATTTGATTTTATGAAACCGGTCAATTATTTTTCATCTTGTAACTTAATTTTGTATTGCTTTTGAAGGGTACAAATGTAAGTCATCGTGGAAAAAAAGGCCAACAACATTCCACCTTCAATAAGATATTCCACAGAGCTCAGCAAAATACTGACATTATAATCAGGGTCCATTTATTTTCATGTCATTATGGCCAGATAATGAAATATTTAAAGCAAGGTGTATCCTTTAATTGCAATACAGTTGTTATTTGTTATTGTTGTTCATAGAACGACACAATATTTGGCATTGAAAGTTTATAAATAGACTTTCAATGTCGCAAAGTAAATTGTATTCAAATTATGAATTAGTTTGAAAACAATTAACTGATTTGTACATCATGTTGAAGTCAGCAGAAAAAATAGAAAAAAAGCTGTCGTATGGATTTTTTAAGGGAGTAAGAGTGTCAGAAATTTTGTAAGTAGAATTAAAATTCTGACCTTTTGTTTTGAAGAACACTACTAATGGAACATTTTGAGCAAAAAAATTTGAAAATCCATGTAGCAATTTTTGAGATATAAGATGTCAAAATTTTGGCGGGAAACAGATCTCTCTAGAGTTTTCCTTCAATTTGCATAAGATGTTTATAGGCCTTTAAATATATGAAATTATGATTGGAAGTTGATTAAATTTTATACACAGTCTATTTTATGTATTTTAATGTGACTTATGAACAAGAATATGTGATCCATGTGCAAAAAATTTTAGCACTGTTTGAATGGATAAAACCAGAGGATATAGAATGCTTCTGAAATCTGATGCTCATACTCCCTTAAAGGGTCAAATTACATTCAAGCCATGATATCCAACAGAATATTTCAAGTTTTGCTCCCCAACGGACAATTGCAGCTGAGGTCAATTTTATGTCAGATGATCAGAAGGAAATCAAAAACATTTCAAAGAAAAATAACTTATATAACAGAAAATTAGATGGTTATCATGAAATGATCAGATCAGCGCAGAGTTTTTTGCTGCCTTGAATATGAATAATGGTTTTGTCTTAAAATGGAAAAGCTTGTTTACAGGCTTTGCCTTTTATTTGGACATCTGCTCAAAATTAAGGTCTTAAACCAGGAAAAGGGCATAATTTAAAAACCTGTACAAGTATCTGGTATATTTCAAGATATGGAATTGTGCAATTTCAATAAAATGGGAATCTCTTACTTTGGTAGTCTATTATTTGGATTTTTAGTTTGATTTGTTCATTTAACATTTTACTGATACCATTTGTTTGGAGAGATAAATTTGGATTATTTATTTATTTTAAAAACTCCAAAGATAAAGGTTTATTGGAAAACTTGTATCAAATTCTCAATTGCTTCACAAAATTGGATTTCTTTTTTGGTAAAACCTTTTTAACAATAAAGATAAAATTAAAAAGATAATGAAAAAACACTAAAATAGTGAATATAACAATTTTATGTGTCATGTAATAATTGTATTTTATTTGTTGTAATTAATTACTCTGTCCTCTATTCACATTCAAAATATTTATCAGTGAGTAAAATTGTACAAATGCCTCCCAAAGAAAGTTTTTTTGGGTTGCAGTATACTATTTATCCAGAAATGATGTTTTTGTATTTGAAAAAAAAAATGTTTGAATTTGATGTGACAATCAAGCAACAGAAGAGTCCAGATAAAAACATTTAACAATTATGGCTGTTCCATTATAATGTAAGTGGCTTGAAGATGGTAGGGAAAAATCTTAATGCAATTGATTGGCACTAATTTAATTAGCAGACCCCTTTTTTGTGGTCCAGAAATTGTTGGCAGTTACTCCCCTTCTGTCTTTCCACCCTCCATTTGAATTGTAATAGAATAGCCATAGTTTCTTTTCTAGATGATTAGAATTAAGCTTTGCTAAATATGAAGTATTTGAAACTACATTATATGTAAATCATAAGTTTGAAAAATTATAATTTTTCAGGACATAAACAGAGCTTTATAAGCCCTGTTTTAAAGAAGTGGTGTTATCCACAAGGCTATTGAAAGAATATTAGTACAAGATGTACAATCTTTGCATGATGCATAATATTGTTATAATAGAAATAAATGATTTTACAAATTTAGAATGCTATAGTCTTTATTGCCAAACCCATATTGCCTTCATTCTAAGACGGGGGTGCATGTGCAGAAATCCATTTTGTGAAACTGTTTGTTCTGTATGAAATGAATAGACCATGGTTTCAGTGTAGATATACTGAAAGTATGCGATCTTAGAGACCTTAAGGTAATATACCCAATTTTGGAAAGGATTAGTGAAAATGTCTGCCCCAATTCAAAAATTGTTCTGAATGAAATGAATAGACCATGGTTTCAGTGTAGATACATATACTGAAAGTATGTGGTCTTTGAGACCTCAAGGTAATATACCCAAACTGAAATCAAATATTTTCGAAAGGATTAGTGAAAATGTCTGCCCGAATTCAAAAATATTAAAATATTGTTGCTTAGTAAATTTGAAAAAAGTAAGTTGGTTTTGAGACTTCCATGATATTTACCAAAATTGAACCACATTCTACAATTCTTAGTATTCAGAATTTTGTTTTTTTTATTTTCAAACAATTGCCAAATAAAAATATTAGAAGATAAAACTTCAAAAATAAGAGTGTGACATTACTGAAGTTTGACCCGTGATGAAAGTACTTGAGCGCCTACAAAATATATGCAACAACTCTGCAACAAAATTAAATCTCTTAACCAAAAAATGTTGCAGGAGTTCATAAAAGTCATAAAGCTTATTGTGCATATACAGACTAAATGCAACAATTCTACAACAAAATTAAGTTTCAAAACCCAAAATTGTAGGATTTCTCGTCACATGACATGTGTCAAAAAGACACTCTTTTGCCTCTTATTTGCATCAAATCCAAATCTTACTGCTCATCTGCAGACTAGTAGTGACGAACAGTGGGATGGACGGACGAACAAAGATTGATTTTTTTAAAGTTGTTCACAATACTATCCAAATTGCATTTAGTTAGTTAAGTTGGCCATACCATTTGCAGAAAGTAAATAACCCATTTCTCTTCTCAAATCATTTGAAATTTGGTTCAATATCTGGTTGTGTTTACAAACAAATACAAAAACAGTAATTATATCGTATAAGAATACAACATTAAGCTTATTGATGCTTTTGTATACATTGAATAGCTAAAAACTAGGGATGTCAACGAGTACTCGAGTATCGCTCGGACGTACTGATTAGTCAAACTGGAACTCGAATACTCGGCTTTCAATTTATTATCTAGAATATACAGGAAAAATGAAAGGATATGGAGTGAATGTACATGTGACAAAAACGCACACGATACATAGAAAACTCCAGTTTATCAAGGACAGGGCTTTTATTCCTGTCTACATCTTGATGTCGCCTGAGGGTCTTCAACTAGAGGTGAACAACATTCACCCCCTCAAACGAGATCAAGAAGGCCCCTAGCGTGCACTTAAGCGGTATTCTTGGCAAAAATTATATCAAGGTCACTCCCTTGCTCCCCACCCGCCATGGAGTGCCAACTTGGGCGATGCTCAGGGTTATCCAGCTGAAAGCACCAGGGTTACAAGAAGAGAATAAAAATGTTGAGCAACATCGATCGCAGCTAGAATATGTTATTGAAGTAACACATGTCGGGAGCGGTCAATGAGAAAAAAGTAAAACCGGGCAATGTATGCCTACAAATATTTGTCATTAAGTAGCCCAAACGAAAGACAAAAATAAGGACAGAAACAACATTGATAGACAACACGGGGCACATCGAAATAGATGTAGGCAAGCCTTGCAGTGTAACTTAGGTCGAAAGGGCAAAAATAGTCGTGTGTACAGATTATAACATTTTAGTAAAAACAATGAAAATATTGAACAGCCAAATTGAAAAAAATAATGAATTAGTAAACGTATGAGAAATTCTCACACGGACAAACACGCCATAATTGTAATATAAGAGCATACATCCCAAGCACGGGGAGACTTCCTACGGACTCCACACAGCACGAGAGACAAACTCTGCAGCAAATAGGAAAAATGAATGGATATGGAGTGAATGTACATGTGACAAAAACGCACACGATACATAGAAAACTCCAGTTTATCAAGGACAGGGCTTTTATTCCTGTCTACATCTTGATGTCGCCTGAGAGTCTTCAACTAGAGGTGAACAACATTCACCCCCTCAAACGAGATCAAGAAGGCCCCTAGCGTGCACTTAAGCGGTATTCTTGACAAAAATTATATCAAGGTCACTCCCTTGCTCCCCACCCGCCATGGAGTATTTTATCTCTTCAGATTGTCCATACAGTATATGTGATAAGTATTTAAAATGCATTTCATCACATTTGCGATTAAATGTTTGAACCATTAAAATGCCACTCCCGAAATATCCCGTTTAGTACTATTTCAGTCTGATAAAAATTGTCAAATGTAACTGTTGTGGGATTCTTACATTGTAGTTACAAAATTAAGAATTTGGCTTTCTCAAGAAATAATGATTATAATTGTTCTCAACAAAAACCCCTGTTTTAGTGAATCTCTTGGAGATCCCATGTCAGTAGCTTCTTGTGTTTCACGTGTCAGTAACTTTACAAATTAATGATATATAATTGTGTTTGTTTTGTCTCCAATTAACGTACTGATTTGTATTGATTTATCAGCAATTAAAATCAAAAGCTGTTAAATAAATGCTGATTGCATTGTAGTCCATGGGCTGGAGTAACCCCCCGTGCACTCCCCCCCCCCCCCCCACACTTCCGAACCCCACCTATTTTTATAAGTCCGCATACATCCCCTCTTCAAAATAAAACATGTTAACACGACCATAACCTGCACGCACTTTGGAAATTTGGCCCATTTTTAGACCCACCTACAGAAATTTTGGAAAATTTCGTTTTTCGTTAAAGTTTTTCTTTCAGTTGCCTCAAAATGTTGACAAAATGCTTTCAAGTTATAAAAACGAGGTATCAAATGATTGCTTATTGTATGAGCTTTACAAAGAACCCAAGTTTTTACAATTTTCATGCCCTATACATTCTATAGCGCAATTAAACGTACCCCTACCCCCAATGAAATATTGACGAAAAAACTTATTTTCATTGAAATTGCGTAAGTTTGATGGTTTAGAGAACCCGAAGTGCATCTCAATTCCCGATTCTGAAAATTGTTTTTGGCTTTTCAGTCTAATTCCTTTATTATAGAATAGGTTAAGACAATGTTAACATATTTTAGATGACCAAAATTTTATTTTCAAATATACCAAATACAGGGACCTTTGAATAAGTTTTTTCTTTCTTTTGCCTAATATTATTTTTAGTAAACAAATATCATTTAAAATAGGTATCAAATGAAAGCTTATTATATTTGCTTTACAACCATAACAAATAATGGCCGTTTTCAGGTAATATATACATCATATATCAATAAAACTTACCCCTACCCCAACAAATTTACTCCAAAATTGTCAATTTTTTGCAAATCCGGCTTATAGTATGGTGAATGTCGGGCGGGCGGACGGGCGGGCGGGCGGGGAAAATGGGATACTGATTTTGTGAAATCAATTCCTCCTACAGTTTTCAACCTACATCTTTGAAACTTCACACAATGTTTCTACATATATTTTAGATGTGCACCTCTCTTTTTTGGAATTATTTTGAAAATGTTTTCTTACTTTTTTATTGACATTTTCAACAAAGGGTACCTATTTTGTGAAATCAACTCCTCCTACAGTTTTTAACCTACGTTTTTGAAACTTCACACAATGTTTCTATATATATTGTAGATGTGCACCTCCCTTTTTGGAATTATTTTGAAAATTTTTCTTATTTTTACGGACTTTGGAACTTAGTCATTTTTTATCAACATTTTCAACAAAGGGTACCTATTTTGTGAAATCAACTCCTCCTGCAGTTTTCAACCTACATTTTTGAAACTTCACAAAATGTTTCTTTATATATTGTAGATGTGCACCTTCCTTTCTGGTATTATTTTGCAAATTTTATCCTATTTTTACAGACTTTGGAACTTGTTCAATTTTTATTGACATTTTCAACAAAGGGTACCTACTTTGTGAAATCAACTCCTAAAATTTTCATCTCTGAGTTTTGAAACTCCACAGAATGTTTCTATATATTTTGAAGATGTGCACCTGACTTTATTGAATTATTTCCAATATTTTTTCATATTTTGCCAGACCTTTTGACTTCGTCATGTTTTATCAGTATTTTCAACATATTCTATACACAGACCCAGTAGGGAACCAATAAAACAATGCTTTATAGCTAGAAGCACCCAAACGCAACCCGGCCATTTGAGTTTTTGACCCATTTTTTGTCTATTTTCGCATAAAAATAACCAGAAGACGCAAAATAAGTGATGTTTAGGACAATGTTGCATAAATTATATTATGATTTTATATTTTAACAGCCATTTGTTGACTTAAGCTCAATATTTTGCCCGAAATTGGTGAAAAATGGGAATTTTCAACATTTCAGAATTGTCCAAAGTCCACTGCTATATCGTTATATATGCCAAATCTGGAGGATATTTCTGCAGCTATGCCAATTAATTGTACCAACCGACACATTTGGTGTCTTAAAACATTGCTAAGAAAAACAAGGAGTGTTAAATGTGACTCTGATTACAGAAAATCTTACCCCTACCCAAACAAATTTTCCCTGAAATTGTCAATTTTTTGTCTATGTTCACATAAAAATAACCAGAACACGCTAAATATGTGTTGTATAAGACAATAATGCATGAATTACATAACAATGTGGTATTTCAATAGCCATTTGTCGACTAAAACTCAATATTTCACCAAAAATTGATGAAAAATGAGAATTTTCAACATTTCAGATTTGTTCGTATTTCATCGTTAAATCTCAAAATATGTCAAATGTGTAGAATATATCTGCAGATATGCCATTTAAGTGCCCTAAGCAATACAAAAATTGTCTTAAAACATTGTTTAGAAAAACAAGGAGTGTTATATGTGACTCTAAATACCGAAAATCTTACCCCTACCCCAACAAATTTTCCCCGAAATTGGTGATTTTTGGTCTATGTTTGCATAAGAATAACCAGAACATGCAAAATGTGTGTTGTATATGACAATGTTGCGTGAATTACTCCATGATTTGGTATTTTAACAGCCATTGGTCGATTACAACTCGTTATTTCTCCACAAATTGATGAAAAATGGAATTTTCAACATTTCAGAATTGTCCAAAGTCCACTGCTATATCGTTATATATGCTAAATCTGGAGGATATATTTGCAACTATGCCAATTAATTGTACCAAATAACTAAATATCGAAGTTACTGTAAATTAACTTTCTGCATGTACAAGCGACATATTTGGTGTCTTAAAACATTGCCAGGAAAAACAAGGAGTGTTAAATGTGACTCTGATTACAGAAAATTTTACCCCTACCCCAACAAATTTTCCCTGAAATTTTTGTTTTTCGGTCTATGTTCGCATAAAAATAACAAGAACATACAAAATGTGTGTTGTATATGACAATGTTGCATGAATTAAATCATGCTTTGGTATTTTAACACCCATTGGTCGACTAAAACTCAATATTTCTCCCCAGATTGATGAAAGATGGGAATTTTCATCATTTCAGATTTGTCCATAGTTAACTGTTAAATCGCAATATGTATCAAATCTATAGAATATATCTGCAGATATGCCAATTAATTGTTCTAAGCGATACATTAGATGTCATAAACATTATTAAGAAAAACAAGGGGTGTTGAATGTGACTCTAAATACCAAAAATCTTGCCCCTACCCCAACACATTTCCCCCCAAATTGTCAATTTTTTTGTCTATGTTGGGATAAAAATAACCACCTCACGCAAATTCTGCGTTGCATATAACAAAGTTGCATTAATACTATCATAATTTCAAATCCCAGTTGTTAGCTTAAACTCAATATTTTGTCCAAAATTGATGAAAAATGGAAATTTTTAGCATTTCAGATTTGTGCAAAATTCACTTTTAAATCAGTATATTTTTCAAATCTGGAGGATTTATCTGCAGATATGCCAATTTATTGTCTTAACCGATACATATGTTATTTAAAAACACTGTTCAGAAAAATAAGGAGTGTTCAATTTGGCTCTAAATACTGAAAATCTGACCCCTACCCCAACAAAATTAAACTTAAAAATCTCCAAAATATGACCGCCTGTACATATAAATGAACAAAGCATACTAATGTTTTACTTTCTTTGCAAAAGATGCATTTAATACATCATAATATGTAATTTTGACACCAAAATATGGGTAAAATTGAATATTTGGGACGATTATCGTGAAAAGGGGGAATTTTCAGTATTTCAGAATTTTCCGAAATTCAATGTTAAATCGCTGAATAACTGCCCATAAACCGGGCGCATGATCTTATTTTTGATATATGGGAGGCTCTGTGTGTTTTAGTGTTTGAAAATGATATGTCATTGGACCTTTATACAATGTTTAAGCTTTTCAAGCTGAATAAAATGAAATAAATTTTGTTGAATATGTGTGGTAAGGGGTAATATGTTTGTAATTTATGAGACTGTAGTTAGTCTAAAAGGCTGAAAAGCATACTTTCTAATTGCTTAGATATGATGAAACGATATTTAATCAACATTTTCAAGTTATATATCAATTTCATGAAGTAATTGCATCTCAAAGTCAAAACAGCAGAAATTCTGAAAAACGGAATTCCCATTTTTCATACAACTTCGGACAGAAGAGTCGAAAAGAGACCTTTTGAAAAGTTTTAATGTACTTAAATGATCTTCTGCATGTCAGTTTAAGTGAAATACACACCAGAATTCCCATTAAACATCATCTTTTTGTCATTTAGGGCCTGAATATTTCAAATTTTCTCTAAATTTGTAGGGGGAGGGGTGCTAATTTTGACATTTATGAACCTATAATACGTCTGAAACTAAAATTTTTGCATACAATTTGTTGCTAACATATCATAAATTCTTATTGCATCGGCAATTATTAAATGTATATTCAGATTTTTACGACCCTTAAGTCAAAAAGTCGAAAATGTGAAAAATTCCATTTTTCAAAAATTTTATACCGAAAATCAAAATTTTATGGACATTAATGGTTTTATTTTCCAACATTGTATCACAACTGATAAGTTAGGCATAAAAACTAGGTCGAATGACGATGGTTGTTTATCTGAATGGAATTGACAGCCTAAAATTGAGATTTTCGCAATTTTTTGCAGGGGTAGGGGTAGATTTTTTGTATCCCCTGATCATAAAATGGGCGTAAAGTTCCCAAACTTGTGTTCATTGTAAAGCATATTAAATTAGCTTTAATTTGATACCAAATTTCAGTACATATTACTTATCTGCAAAAAGTTATGGAGCTTAAAAGATGAAACTTATGTTAAAACGAAAATACAATAATTTTTCGGGTGTACTATAAAAGTGGCCCTATACTGTCTATGCGTGCAGGTTATGTTCGTGTTAACATGTTTTATTTTGAAGAGGAGACATAGAAGGACTGAAAAAACCGGTCTGGTTCGGAAGTGGGGGAGGGGTGCACGGAAAGTGTTTCCAGCCCACGGACTATTGTTGTTGACCGTAAATGAACATTAAAATGGTATTAAAATGTACTTGCGAGAAAATAAAAATGGATGAAAAAAGTATTACGGAGTATTTTTCTATATCTTTTCAAATTATTTGTACATGTCTATCGGAATCCCGGGATCGGAATCATCATACAACTTCTTTCCGAGCGAGTACTCGAGTACTCGCTCGGAAAAACTTTCGAGTACTCGGGTAATAAATCTTGTCCGAGTTGACATCCCTACTAAAAACACAAACGTATAACCCTTAGGGCTCTTCCTATTTGCCTTTATGACTATTATATTAATAGTAGCTCTTTTGAATGCTTTTGTCAGCAGTTGGCGTCTATTGTCAGTCCGTCTGTTAATTATACGACCGCAAAACCCTTTTGAGCTCGTATTTTGCTATCTTACAGTCGTTGTCTGTAGACACTGTTGTCCATAACTTATAATTGCAAATGTCCAGATAACTTGAAAATTTAAATTGCATTTTTTCAAAATATATATTTTTAGCTCGCCTCACGAAGTTAGGGCTAATGTAATATCCCAAGCATCCGCGTCCGTCTAAGCGTCCTGTTAGGAAGACTGCTTTAACATTTCTTACTTGCATGTCCCATATCAAACATGTTGGTATGTACATGTATGTTTCATTTTGGGACAACATAATGCATGCTTTGGATGCTGTATGTGGCATACATTCTACGCATGAGCGACTTGGTTAGGTTGTTGAATGGTCCATTGGCATGTATGATGCATTTTGGGACGACAGCAATACATGCTTTTGCTGCTGGCTGACCTACATTTTATTCATAAGCGACTTGGTTCTGCTTTCTGACATGTCCTACATCAACCATATTGGTATATAAATAACAAAATACGGACGTTACTGTAAATTTATTTTCTGCATATGCGCATTTTGACAACTAATGTCTCGCCAATGCAGATCAAACCCAAAACATTTGGAAGCCAATTAACCGAAAGACGTGTAAAAGCTGATAGAGAACAAATACTCAGAAGGATCGAAATAGAAAACCCAAATTTCAGCTAATTACAGAGGTATGCATGAGGGAGATGCTCCATAGTTTTAAACAAAATTTTGTAAAATTTAGATATTAGTCACAAATAAAATCGGTTTTCGGGTCATCGGCGAAGTACTGACTGGATTTTGTCTGGGACTAATATAAGTAATATTAGTCCCAGGTTTTGTGAATACCCTCGGGGATTAACACAGTCCACAAGCAGAGGCATCGACCCAGTGTAATAAATAGCCAAATACAGAAGTTACTGTTAATTTATTTTCTGCATACTAGTATATTTTCTGTATATATGATCCCCGCGATATATGATGCATTTTAGGACGACAGCAACAGTGAATACTTTGGATGTAGTCTGTAACCTACAGATTATTTATGAATGAATCTATTAAGGAGGCTTTCTCCTGAAGTTGTTTATATCAAGGATTTCTTGAAACCTATTTAAATTTAACGGAGATACAAGACATTAAAAATTGCTATCTTACAGTCGTTGTCTGTACACTGTTATCCATAACTTAAAGTTCGTGTTGATTAATCCTGATATTTGTCGCGGAAAGCGAGACAGGCGTGCAAAGTATGAGGCAACGGCGGCGTGAACTCAAGTTATTATATAGAAGCCTTTGATGTAGGAACTTTATATTTGGTCCATAGGTAGCTTACGGCGAACCCTATCTACTCGACCTAAAATCATGTAACCTTGACCTATATTTCGTGTTCTTGTGACCAGGTTAAGTTTTTTTTGCTCAAGTCAGTTTCTCAATAACTACAAGCTATAGAAGTCAATATTATTTGGTATATCGCTTGGTCTTGGTTAGTGCATGTCAGTCTACTATATGGCTTTTGACCTTGACCTCATTTTCACGGTCCAGTGTCCAGGTTAAGTTTTTTTTTCTTAAATATTTTACGAAAGGATATAGAGTAAATGAACATGAGACCATAGCTCATATGTTACCTCAAACTGCAATAATTTTAATGAGCTGTATGACCATTTCTGTTTCTCAATATCTACAAGCCATAGGTCAATGATATTTGGTATATAGCTTGGTATTTGTATACTTTGTATTTTCGATTATTAATGTCAAAAATATCAGTTGCTGAACTTAGTCATTTTTACGTCAAATTTTTAACAATAGGGTACCCCTTTTGTCTGGAGCAAATCTCCTACAGTCTGTATCTCAATAACTATAAGCTAGAGGTCAATGATATTTGGTATACAGCTTGTTCTTGGTTAGTACATGTCAGTCTGCCATATGGCTTTTGACCTTGACCTCATTTTCACGGTCCAGTGCTGTGCTCAGGTTAAGGTTTTTCTTAAGTCTTTCTCAATAACTACAAGGCATAGGTCAATGATATTTGTTAATATAGCTTGGACCAATTACACGGTTCAGTGCCCAGGTTAAGTTTTTTTTGCTCAAGTCTGTAGCTATAGGTCAATGATATTTGGTATATAGCTTGGCCTTGATTACTACATGTCAGTCTGCCTTATGGCATTTGACCTTGACCTCAATTTCATGGTCTAGTGAGCATAGTTAAGCTTTTAACCGGGGGTTTCCGTCGGAAAAATCCGGTTATTGAAATGGTGAAAATGGCAGGCGGCTGCCAAATAGGTACATCATTTGTCAAGGGCAAATCTCCTACAGGAAGCTTTTATTTTGCAGATCAGTTGTACATATATCAAAGGTGTGCATGGTACTTTGATTTTGATTTTTGATAATGTCAAAAATATCAGTTGTTGAACTTAGACATTTTTACTTCAAAATTTTAACAGTAGGGTACCCCTTTTGTCCGGAGCAAATCTACAGTATTTGAGACAGGAAGTTTTTATTTTGCAGGTCAGTTGTACATATATCAAAGGTGTGCATGGTACTTTGATTTTGATTTTTGATCATTAATGTAAAAAATATCAGTTGTTAAACTTCGTCATTTTACGTCAAATTTTTAACAATAGGGTACGTCCAGTGCATATCTTCTTCAGTATTAAAGACAGGAAGTTTTTATTTTGCAAATCAGTTGAACATATATCAAAGGTGTGCATGGTACTTTGATTTTGATTTTTATTATTAATGTCAAAAATATTAGTTGTTGAACTAAGTCATTTTTACATCAAATTTTTAACAGTAGGGTTCCCTTTTTGTCCAGAGCAAATCTCCTACAGTATTAGAGACAGAAAGTTGTTATTATGTAAATCAGTTGTACATATATCAAAGTTGTGCATGGTACTTTGATTTGGTATTTTGATTTTTGATTATTAATGTCAAAAATATCAGTTGTTGAACTTAGTCATTTTTACGTCAAATTTTTAGCAATAGCGTAGTCCTTTTGTCTGGAGCAATTCTACTACAGTATTAGAGTCAGGAAGTTTTCATTTTGAAGATCACTTGTGCATATATCAAAGGTGTGAATGGTACAGTACTTTGATTTTGATTTTTGATCATTAATGTCAAAAATATTAGTTGTTGAACATAGTCATTTTACCTCAATTTTTTTAACAGTAGGTCACCCCATTGGTCTAGAGCAATCTCCTACAGCATTTGAGACAGGAAGTTTTTATAAGGGCCCCTCCATGAAATGGGGGCGCCCTATAGTAATCAGTCTGTCCGTCCGTCTGTCTGTCCGTCTGTCTGTCTGTCTGTCCGTCAGCGTTTTCTGTCGTACCATAACTCAAGATTGCCTTCACCGATTTTTATGATTTTTTTACTCAAACTTGAACTTGACCAAAGGAAGCTCCCTTTCGTTTTTGAGGAAAATCGGAAAATGATTTTTGGGAAAAAACTTTGTTTTTATATGAAAAAGTGCATATTTGGAGAATTACTTCTATGTCGTACGATAACTTAAGATTGCTTTCAGGGAGTCAAATGATTTTGATACTCGAGGTTGGACTTGACCAAAGGAAGCTCCCTTTTGTTTTTGAGGAAAATCCAAAAATGATTTTTGGGAAAAAACTTTGTTTTTAGCTCACCTGGCCAAAGGCCATGTGAGCTTTTGCCATCACTCGGCGTCCGTCGTCCGTCCGTCCGCCCGTTAACTTCTATTCAAAGATCTTCTCCTCTGAAACTACTTGGCCAATACTAATCAAACTTGGCCTGAATTATCACCAGGGTATGCTCTTTCAAGTTTGTGATTTTTATGTCCGTAGACCAAACAACATGGCTGCTGTTACTAAAAATAAAACATAGGGGTAAATTGCTTTTTTTTGCAAATTACTCGAAAACCATTACAGATATCAAAATTCTGACTGGAGTAAAAATGATCAGCATGATGAGATCTACCTGCCCTGCATTTTTGGAGAATATCCGTTTACCCATCTTGGAGTTATTGCCCTTTTTCCGTAAAATTTTCAGTTTTTCTTACTTTTGGTCTTATATATTGAAATTGATAGAAGATAGAAGTAAAGTTTGTGTAACAAAAATGGTCAGCATAGTAAGATCTACATGTCCTGCAATTTTGAAGAAAATCTGACAACCCACATAGGAGTTATTGTCGGTTTTTGTTTGAATTTTCACAATTTTTGAACGTTTTTACTTTTATTTCAAAAACTTTTTGAGATAAAGGTTAAATGTGAATTGCAAAAGTGTTGAGGTTTTCCAGAACTACAATTTCTACATATGTCCAGCAGATTCGCATCTCATCCAAGATGGCCACCAGCGGGGAAAACAGTTTAACATAAGACCCTATGGGAAATGCATTCAAAGATCTTCTCCTTTGAAACCACTGAGCCAATGGGGACCAAATTTTGTCACAATAGTCCTTGGGTGGTCCCCTTTAAAGTTTGTGATATTTGCGTTTGTACCTCATCCAAGATGGCTGCCAGCGTAGAGCACAGTTTAACATAGGGACCCTATGGGAAATGCATTCAAATGTCTTCTCCTCTGAACCCACTGAGCCAATTGGAACCAAACTTGGTTACAAGTCTTTAGATGTTTTCCTGCAAAATTTGTGATTTTTGTCTCGCCCGCGACGAAAGTCGCGGAAAGCGAGACATAGGCGTGCAAAGTATGACGGCGGCGGGGACGGCGGCGTAAACTCAAGTTTTTATATAGAAGCCTTTTATGTAGGAAATTTATATTTGGTCCATAGGTAGCTTACCGCGAACCCTATCTGTTGGACCCAAATTTATCTGACCTTGACCTATATTTTGCGGTACAGTGTCCAGGTTAAGTTTTTTTGCTTAAGTCCATTTCTCAATAACTACAGGCTAGAAGTCGATGATATTTGGTATATAGCTTGGTCTTGGTTAGTACATGTCAGTCTGCCATATGGCTTTTGACCTTGACCTCAATTTCACGGTCCAGTGACCAGGTTAAGTTTTTTTGCTTAAGTCTGTTTCTCAATAACCTCAAGCCATAGGTCAATGATATTTGGTATATACATGTAGCTTGGTCTTGGTTAGTACATGTCAGTCTGCCATAAGGCTTTTCTCCTTGACCTCTATTTCACGGTCCAGTGACCAGGTTAAGTTTTTTGCTTAAGTCTGTTTCTCAATAACTACAAGCCATAGGTCAATGATATTTGGTATATAGCTTGGTCTTGGTTAGTACATGTCAGTCTGCAATATGGCTTTTGACCTTGACCTCAATTTCATGGTCCAGTGACCAGGTTAAGTTTTTTTGCTTAAGTCTGTTTCTCAATAACTACAAGCCATAGGTCAATGATATTTGGTATATAGCCTGGTCTTTGTTAGTACATGTCAGTCTGCCATATGGCTTTTGACCTTGACCTAAATTTCATGGTCTAGTGAACAAAGTTGAGTGTTTCTCATTATAATAGTTTCTTGATTACTGTAATGGAATGGTGATAATATTTGGCTTGTAGGTTGCTCTTAAGTAGTACATAACTGTTTTAGCGACAAGCAGGGACGGGCAAGACATCTATTAGGGTCCACTCTTGTTATGTTCATACCTCATTCAAGATGGCCGCCAGCAGGGAACATAGTTTAACATAGGGACCCTATGGGAAATGCATCCAAAGATCTTCTCCTCTGAAACTACCAAGCCAAACTGAACCAAACTTGGTCACAATAGTCCTTGGGTGGTCTCCTTTAAAGTTTGTGATTTTTACGTTCTTACCTCATCCAAGATGGACGCCAGCATGGAACATAGTTTAACATAGGGACTCTATGGGAAATGCATTCAAATGTCTTCTCCTCTGAACCTACTGAGCCAATTGGAACCAAACTTGGTTACAATAGTCTTTAGATGTTTCCTTCAAAGTTTGTGATATTTATGTTCATACCTCATTCAAGATGGCCGCCAGCAGGGAACATAGTTTAACATAGGGACTCTATGGGAAATGCATTCAAATGTCTTCTCCTCTGAACCTACTGAGCCAATTGGAACCAAGCTTGGTTACAATTGTCTTTGGGTGATCCCTTCCAAAGTTTGTGATTTTTAGTTTGTACCTCATCCAAGAATGAAAATGTAACATCTGCTGAACTGATTTATAGTATGAATTGGTGGTCTTTAGGTGACAATGAATAAAACCAGTGACCAGATGAGCGATACAGGCTCATATGAGCCTCTAGTTACATGAAAAAGTGCATATTTTGAGAATTACTTCTATGTCGTACAATAACTCAAGATTGCTTTCAGGGATTCAAATGATTTTGATACTCAAGGTTGGACTTGACCAAAGGAAGCTCCCTTTCGCTTTTGAGGAAATTTGGAATATGATTTTTGGGAAAAAACTTAGTTTTTATATGAAAAAGTGCATATTATGAGAATTAGCTCTATGTTGTACCATTACTGAAGATTGCCTTCAGAGATTTTTATGATTTTGATACTCAAGGTTGGACTTGACCAAAGGAAGCTCCCTTTTGTTTTTGAGGAAAATCAAAAGATGATTTTTGGGAAAAAACTTTGTATTTATATGAAAAAGTGCATATTTTGAGAATTACTTCTATATCATACGATAACTTAAGATTGCTTTCAAGAATTCAAATGATTTTGATACTCAAGATTGGAATTGACCAAAGGAACATCCCTTTCCTTTTTGAGGAAAATCGGAAAATAATTTTTGGGAAAAAACTGAGTTTTTATATGAAAAAAGTGCATATTATGAGAATGAGCTCTATGTCGTACAATAACTTAAGATGCCTTCATGGATTTTAGTTATTTTGATACTCAAACTTGAACTGGGCCAAAAGAAGCTCCCTTTCGTTTTTTTAGGAAAAACAGAAGATAATTTTTGGGAAAAAACTTCGTTTTTATATGAAAAAGTGCATATTTTGAGAATTAGTTCTGTCGTATTATAACTTGAAATGACCTTCATATATTATTTTCAATGTTTTGATTTGATCTGAACAGATGAGACATGAGTTGTCAAAGCAGCCATATGTAGAAACTAAATTTGAAATAACTTAAGATTTTGTTATTTATGTTTTTCCCCAAAAATTGTTTTATGATTTCCATGAAATTCTGCAAACAGGCCTTTGGGACAAACAAGGGGGCGGGGCCCTTTCTGATTTTGTCAGTATTCTAGTTTTGCAGATTAGTTGTAAATATATATCAAAGGTGTGCATGCTACTTTGATTTCATTTTTAGCTCACCTGGCTATGCCAGGGTGAGCTTTTGCAATCACTTTGCGTCCGTCGTCCGTCCGTCCGTAAACTTTTCATTCAAAGATCTTCTCCTCTAAAACCACTGGGCCAATTGAAACCAAACTTGGCCACAATAGTCCTTGGGTAGTCCCTTACAAAAAAATGTTTTTTAGGTCCGCGTGATTTCCAAGATGGCCGCCAGCGGGAAACATAAGTTTTAACATTGGACCCTATGGGAAAACACATTCAAAGATCTTCTCCTCTGTAACTACTGGGCAAATTGGAACCAAACTTGGCCACAATAGTCCTTGGGTGATCCCTTACAAAAAAATGTTTTTAAAGTCTGCGCAAATTCCAAGATGGCCACCAGCGGGAAACATAGTTTTAACATTGGAGCCTATGGGAAAACACTTTCAAAGATCTTCTCTGAAACTACTGAGCCAATTGGAGCCAAACTTGGCCACAATAGTCCTTGGGTGGTCCCTTACAAAACAGGTGTTTTTTAGATCCGCGTGATTTCCAAGATGGCCGCCAGCGGGAAACATAGTTTTATCATTGTACCCTATTGGAGAACATTTTCAAAGATCTTCTCTGAAACTACTGAGCCAATTAGTACCAAACTTGGCCACAATAGTTTTCGGGTGGTCCCTTACAAAAAGGCGTTTTTCAGGATCGCACTACATTCAACATGGCCGCCAGCGGGTGACATAGTTTTAACATTGGACCCTATGGGAAAACAAATTCATAGATCTTCTCCTCTGTAACTTCTGGGCAAATTGGAACCAAACTTGGCCACAATAGTCCTTATGTGATCCCTTCCAAAAAAGTGTTTTTAAGGTCTGCGCAAATTCCAAGATGGCCGCCAGCGGGAAACATAGTTTTAACATTGGAGCCTATGGGAAAACACTTTCAATGATCTTCTCTGAAACTACTGAGCCAATTTGAACCAAACTCGGTCACAATAGTCCTTGGGTGGTTCCTTACAAAAAGGGTGTTTTTGAAGTCCGCGCAATTTCCAAGATGGCTGCCAGCGGGGAATATAGTTTTAACATTGAACCCTATTGGGAAAACATTTTCAAAGATCTTCTCTGAAACTACTGAGCCAATTGGTTACAAACTTGGCCACAATAGTCTTTGGGTTGTCCCTTACAAAAAAGGCGTTTTTTAGGATTGTGCTACAATCAACATGGCCGTCAGAGAGGGACACAGTTTTAACATTGAACCCTATGGGAAAACGCATTCAAAGATCTTCTTTTCTGAAACTACTGGGCCAATTGGAACCAAACATGGCCACAATAGTCGTTAGGTGGTCCTTTGCAAGAAAGGTGTTTTTCAGGTCAGTGCTATATTCAAGATGGCCGCCGGCGGGAGACATTGTTTTAATATTGGACCCTATGGGAAACATTTTCAAAGATCTTCTCTGAAACTACTGAGCCAATTGATACCAAACTTGGCCACAATAGTCTTTGGGTGGTTCCTTACGAAAAGGTGTTTTTCAGGATTGCGCTACATTCAACATGGCTGCCAGCGGGGGATATAGTTAACATTGGACCCTATGCGAAAACACATTCAAAGATCCTCTCCTCTGAAACTACTTGGCCAATTGGAAATAAAATTGGCCACAATAGTCCTTAGGTGGTCCTTTGCAAAAAATGTGTTTTTCAGGTCAGCACGATATTCAAGATGGCCGCCAGGGGGAAACATAGTCTTAATATTGGACCCTATGGGAAAACACGTTCAAAGAACTTCTCCTCTGAATGTACTGAGCCAATTGGAACAAAACTTGGCTGCAATAGACATTGAGTGGTCCCTAACAAAAAGGTGTTTTTCACGATCGCACTACATTCAACATGGCCGCCAGCGGGGGACATAATTTTAACATTGGACCCTATGGGAAAACAAATTCATAGATCTTCTCCTCTGTAACTACTGGGCAAATTGGAACCAAACTTGGCCACAATAGTCCTTATGTGATCCCTTCCAAAAAAGTGTTTTAAGGTCTGCGCAAATTCCAAGATGGCCGCCAGCGGGAAACATAGTTTTAACATTGGAGCCTATGGGAAAACACTTTCAATGATCTCTGAAACTACTGAGCCAATTGGAACCAAACTCGGTCACAATAGTCCTTGGGTGATTCCTTACAAAAAGGGTGTTTTTGAAGTCCGCGCAATTTCCAAGATGGCTGCCAGCGGGGAACATAGTTTTAACATTGGACCCTATTGGGAAAACATTTCCAAAGATCTTCTCTGAAACTACTGAGCCAATTGGTTACAAACTTGGCCACAATAGTCTTTGGGTTGTCCCTTACAAAAAAGGCGTTTTTAGGATTGCGCTAAAATCAACATGGCCGTCAGAGGGGGACACATTTTAACATTGAACCCTATGGGAAAACACATTCAAAGATCTTCTTTTCTGAAACTACTGGGCCAATTGGAACCAAACATGGCCACAAAAGTCGTTAGGTGGTCCTTTGCAAGAAAGGTGTTTTTCAGGTCAGTGCTATATTCAATTGGCCGCCGGCGGGAGACATTGTTTTAATATTGGACCCTATGGGAAAACATTTTCAAAGATCTTCTCTGAAACTACTGAGCCAATTGATACCAAACTTGGCCACAATAGTCTTTGGGTGGTTCCTTACGAAAAGGTGTTTTTCAGGATTGCGCTACATTCAACATGGCTGCCAGCGGGGGATATAGTTTAACATTGGACCCTATGCGAAAACACATTCAAAGATCCTCTCTTCTGAAACTACTGGGCCAATTGGAACCAAACTTGGCCACAATAGTCCTTAGGTGGTCCTTTGCAAAAAAAGTGTTTTTCAGGTCAGCGCGATATTCAAGATGGCCGCCAGGGGGAAACATAGTTTTAACATTGGACCCTATGGGAAAACACATTCAAAGAACTTCTCCTCTGAATGTACTGAGCCAATTGGAACAAAACTTGGCCGCAATAGACATTGAGTGGTCCCTTGCAAAAAGGTGTTTTTCAGGTCAGCGCGATATCCAACATAGCAGCCAGCGGGGAACTTAATGTTTCCCATGGGGTTCAATGTTAAAATCACAGAGGTCTTCTCCCCTTTAACTAATTAGGGATATTGGATTTATAGTTTAATTATATATAAGGGCTCTTTAACATACAATGTCTATGTTAATCAAGGGCCAGGTGAGCGATACAGGCTCTTGAGAGCCTCTTGTTTTATATTTTATGCCCCCAAAAAATCAGTTGTTGAACTTCAATAGTCATTTTATGTCAAATGTCTGTCAGCAGGGTACCCCATTTGTCCAGAGCAAATCTTCTACAGTTTTCAAGGCGGAAAGTTTTTATTATGGAAATCAAATTTTCAAATATTCAGGGTCAACCCATGTGTAAGATATACTGTCCATGTAAAAGAACACCTGGTTTTCTGTCACATTGACAGCTTTCCTCTTGTTCTGATTAGAATAGTTTCTCAATTACTGTAAGTGGTACGGTAATATTTGGCTTTTATGTTGCTCTTGAGTAGCACATGACTGTTATAGCGACCAAGCAGGTACGGGCGAGATATCCATTAGGGTCCACTCGTGTTTACAAAACATAATTCTGCTACATTTAACCCTAGTCAGACCAGGGATAAGCATACCTGAGGGTTCCAGTTTATACAAACTATCATTGAAATTCACAACGAATTAATGTTATGCTAAAATCCTGGTAGAAATAAACGATAATAGAAAAAAACAAACATTTAATTACCAGACTTCTGATCCATATGACTAATAAGAAATTTAAATTCAGTTTCAATTCACGTTTGTTTTGTCTTTTTATACCCACGCTCCGGAGGAGGAGGGGGTATACTGTTTTACCTGTGTCCGTCATTCCGTAATTCCGTCATTCCGTTAATTCCGTCATTCCATAATTCCGTCCGTAACAACTTTCGTAAAGCTTTTCTCTGCAATGGTTAATGATACAAACTTGAAATTTTGTCAGAAGCTTTGTGTAGTCATGCCATATTGTGGGATGCATTTTCAGACCTGTCGGGATGCTACTTCCTGTTTACCGACTTCGTCAATTTTTCATTATTCTGTCCGTCCGTCACAACTTTCGTAAAGCTTTTCTCTGCAATGGTAAATGATACAAACTTGAAATTTTGTCAGAAGCTTTGTGTAGTCTTGCCTTATTGTGGGATGCATTTTCAGACCTGTCCGGATGCTTCTTTCTGTTTACCCACTTAGTCAATTTTCAGTAATTCTGTCCGTCCGTCACAATTTTCGTCAAGCTTTTCTTTGCAAAGGTAAATGACACAAACTTGAAATATTGTCAGAAGCTTTGTATAGTCATGCCATATTGTGGGATGCATTTTCAGACCTGTCGGGATGCTTCTTTCTGTTTACCGACTTAGTCAATTTTCAGTCATTCTGTCCGACTGTCACAACTTTCGTCAAGCTTTTCTCAAGCAATGGTAAATGATGCTAACTTGAAATTTTGTCAGAAGCTACGTATAGTCATGCCATATTATGGAATTTGTTTTCATATCTTTTGGTTTTCTTTTTCCTGTTTAGTCATTTTGTGCTATATTGTAAGATGCATTTTCAAACCTGCGCAGGCCACTATTAAACTGAAGTTGAGAGCGGGGGTATTTCTAGTGAGCAGAGGCTCACAGATCTCTTGTTTTATTTTGTAATATTTCTACATTTCCTCATTGCCTGTTTTACTGTTACTTTTATTGTCTGTAAGTAATATATCTATATCAATTTTTTTTGTCTAGAATACTTATTCCAATATTTAACACAATGTTCCTAGGCATAAAAGGAAGGCTTTGATTGAATTTTGATTCTTGACCAAATTGTGTTTTATTGATGCATTATTTATTAAACAAAGGTTACAAAAAATCCGAGGGCTAAGAAATTGAAATGTTTTATTATTAATCAAAGTTGATGTTTACCCCTGGGGAAATTTTCAATGCGAAATGTGTCGACGGATTTGAAGTCGCATGTACCGTTCATGAGATAAAAGGGGCGAATCTTGATTTTTTTTCTCACATTTCTGAATGTTTGGGACACTTAAATTCTGTGCGAGTCACCAGTATGAGAATAACGTAAAAAAGCCATACAACTTCACACAAATGACATGACAACTTCGAAATTCACATCGCTTCAGTTTGAAAACCCCGAAGAGTAACCTCAAAGATTGATTTTTAAAGTTTTGTACCTTTGGTACAAAAGCCAAAACGCACTCAATCTTTCCAAATATTGAATTTATTTTGCAGTAGGTGGCCTAGTTTAAGTAGGAGCATTTTTGTTTCATGACGGCCATGTGTTTTATTTTTAATATTCGGCCGAGAAATGTGAGAAAAATAATCAGCCATGGTAAAAAATGCGAGACAAAAAAATTCCACCCTCGGGTTCACATTTCTTATCATCAGAAACTCGACAACCCTGGTTTCTGACTCGAAAATGTGAACCCTTGGGTGGAATTGTCCAAACATGACATGAAAAACGCGGAAAACGAGACATAGACGTGCAAAGTATGACGGCGATGGCGTTAACTTTTACTTAATGCAGGATATTTTGAAACCCCTTTGATGTAGGAACATCATATTTGGTCAAGTAGTAGTACTTATCAATTGATACCTGACGGACATAAAATAAAATCACGTGACCTTGACCTCAATTGCACAGTCCAGTGACCACGTTAAGTTTCTCTGATTTAGTCCGCCTTTGTCTCGCCCGTGACGAAAGTCACGGAAAGCGAGACATAGGCGTGCAAAGTATGACGGCGACGGCGGCGGCGACGGCGTTAACTTTTACTATATACAGAATATTTTGAAAACCCTTTGATGTAGGAACAGTACTAATCAAGTGCTATCTGACGGACATAACATTATGTGACCTTGACCTCAATTGCACGATCCAGTGACCACGTTAAGTTTTTCTGATTAGACCCATATCTCAATAACTGTAAGTGGTAGGTCAATGATATTTGGTATGTAGGTTGGTGTTGAGTAGTACATGCCAGTCTGGCATATGACTTTTGTCCTTGACCTCAATTTCACGGTCTAATAACCACGTTAAGTTTCTCTGATTAAGTCCATTTCTCATTAACTATACATGGTATCTCAATAATATTTGGCATGTAGGTTGGTCTTGGGTAGTACATGTCAGTCTGGCATATGACTTTAGTTCTTGACCTCAATTTCAATATCTCAATAACTGTAAGTGGTAGGTCAATGATATATGGTATAAAGGTTGGTCTTGAGTATTACATGTCAGTCTGGCATATGACTTTTGTCCTTGACCTCAATTTCACGGTCTAGTGACCACGTTAAAAGTATCTGATTAAGTCCATTTCTCAATAACTATTAGTGGTAGGTCAATGATATTTAGTATGAAGGTTTATCTTGGGTAGTACATGTCAGTTTGGCATATATCTTTCGTCTGTGACCTCAATTTCACGGTCCAATGAACATGTTAAGTTTTTTTTTTGCTTAGGTTAGTTTCTCAGTAACTAAAACTTGCGACCGTTGCAATGGAAACCAAAAAATGTCGGTGAAAATTGAAAATGCTCCAAATCGGAAGTTATTTGATGGGGAGGTTACCTAGCATGTGTAGATTCCGTTTGCCATGAAAACCGAAAAAAAATGGCAGGAAAAATTAAAAGTGCTCCTAATGGAATGAAATTCGTCGGGAAGATTACCTAGCATCTGTTCAATCGATTTCCTGCCTTCAAATGCTAAAATGGCGACTTTTGCAATGATGGAAAAAAAGCAGGAAAAATTACAGTGCCCCAAATGGATAGAGATTCGTCGGGAAGATTACCTAGTATGTGTTTAATTGATTTCAGGTCTTCAAAATTTCCATGGAAACTGAAGAATGGTAGGAAAAAATTAAAAGAGCTTCAAATAGAATGAGAATCGACGCGAAGGTTATGACTAGTATGTCTACTATCAATTTCCTGTCTTCAAATCTAAATAAAGGCTCTTTGATTCCTTAAAGCTCGGAAACAGTAAAAGTACGCCAATTTTTTTGGCATAATACAGAACGCTCACATTAAGAGGAATGAAAAGAAAAAAATCCTACCGAAATCCAATGAAAAATTAAGATTTTATACATCTTTAAAAATTGCAATTTTGGACACTTTGACCCATTATAGCCCAGAAACGGCAAGAGCTACGCCAAATCTGTTGATATACTATGAAGAGCTTACAACAAGAATCTAAAGAAACAAACAAACAAACAAAAAATACAAAAATAGCAAAGTTGCATCATGAACGATGAAAACGATGAAAAGACTTTTATAAAATTCCTGTTATAACTCCCTAGCTTGTAGACAAAAATAGTTTTAATGTTATTAAGGGAAAATCAAGAGAAATCCAAATCCCGCCAATTTTTTAATGAAATAAAAGGGACAACAGGAAACACCTACAATGGCTGAAAATTATAATTACATGCCACAATCTGCTAGGGAACTACACAGGCAAAACACAAATAAGACAAAAGACAAACGTAAACAAAGATAGGAACTCGGGACAGCCGGACTTGATACCGGCACTTGCAAAAGCCAGCGGTAGGGTTAAAACGGTTTATGGGTACCCAAACCTCCCTTTTATCTGTCCCGTTTCCCTAAAGAATAGTAAACATACGAATAAAACCCAATACAGGTAGACTACTAACTCCATGACCACAATCTTGAAAGGAGAGAATGAGAATATGACAATACGTAATTTTGAAAGATGGGTCAAGGGGTGCTCGCCGCTAATCTGCCGGCTAGCTAAAGGAGCCTAGTCTGCTGGTAGAACACTGTCGCACTACGGAAGAAAAATCAAACTCAAAACTTCCCACAGGATTTAGTCAAGAATCATCATATATTTCAGTAGACATCGGCAGTATTAGTGAGAGGCCAGTACGTATGTAAAATTTTCAAGTCACTAGATCTCAAAGCTAATTTAACGGATACATTAATTTAACGTCTTGTATCTCCGTTTAATTTAAGGTAGTTCGATCCTAATAAAAATATCAGACAGAATTTTTTTTATTTTAAGATATTTTGTAGGTCTTAACCTATATTTTCCAAAAATAAAATAAAAACGATATGTCACCGATCATCTTTTCCTGTTATCTGGCTTTGAAAATCAGGCCAAATTCAGTATTTTTCAGCAATATTTACAAAGAATATATAGGGAACTGTGAGAACATGCTTATTGTTTATCTTTCATATAAAATAAATATCAGACAGATATTTTTTTATTTTTTGATATTTCAGAGATATATACTTAAGCTATCTGTTACGCTGAAAAAATCTACATGTCACCGTTCGATTAAGAAAGTTATTTGATATAGTTTACGAAATAGACAATATTTACGGGTTAAGGGAGCTAATTGGTGGGAAAGTGTATGTCAATCTATTCTGACGTCACAAGGAATAGGCCAATACAGGATTATTCCGGCTTGAAAATCAAGTCAATTCCGCATCCGATTCGTGTTACACAAATGCGCCAATCGAATGCGCCGTGTATTAGTGTCGATCTACCTTAAATGGGTTTCATGAAATCCTTGATATTAACAACTTCAGGAGTGATCCTCCTTAATAGAGTGATTCATACATAATATGTAGGTTACAGACTACACCCAAAGCATTCACTGTAGCTGTCGACCTAAAATGCATCATATATACAGAAAATATGTCATAAAGAACAACAACATATATTTTTCAATTTTCATTGTTAGTGTAATCGTACCAACAAAAATATTTTATCGCACATGTAAACACTTGCGTAGAGAATTAATAATCAGCCTGACGAAGCCTGTGGAAAAGTGAAAATTTGCTGTAAATTCAACATCAATTTACGTTTTAGTGTTGTTATAATTATTTTATACAGACACTTATATATACAGAAAATATATGCAGATCATAAATCAACAGTAACTTAAGTATTTTGTTATTCATTACACTGGGCCGGTGCCTCTACTGTTAGTCCCCGAGGGTATTCACCAACCCAGTAGTCAGTACTTCGCCGCTGACCCGAAAACAGATTTTATTGAAACTTGCAATATCTAAATTTTACATTTTTTTTAAATAAAGGAATATCTCCCTCATGCATAGCTCTGTCCTTAGCTGAATTTTGGCTTTTCTATTCAGATCCCTTTTGGTAAGTTGTTCTCTATCAGATTTTACACGTTTTCGGTCAATGGACTTCCAAAATTTTGGTTTGGTTTGATCTGCACTGATGAGACATACGTTGTCGAAACGCGCATATGCAGAAAATAAATTACCGGTAACTTCGGTATTTTGTAATTTATAGATATTGAGGAATGGACTTGAGCAGAGAAATTGAACGTGGCCACTAGACCGTGAAATTGATGTCAAGGACAGAAGTCATATGCCAGACTGACAGGTACTAGCAAAGATCAACCTACATACTAAATATTATCGACATACCACTTATAGTTATTTAAACAAGTATGGACCCATATTGATGTCTCGCCCGTCCCTACTTATCGCAAAACTGATGTGAAAACTCAGACTGACTAATTCAAACTTAACATGTTGGCTTTCAAAAGCAATATAGCAAATTGTTATATACAACCAAAAACAAAAATACCAAATATCAGTGACCTGCCACTGATATAGATACTGGAGAACCAAACATGTTCACTAGACCGTGAAAATGTGGTCAAGGGCTAAAGCCAAATAGCAGGATGTCATGTTCCATCTAAGACAAACCCACATACCAAATATTATTGACCATACATTAAAAGATACTTGAAAACTCAACATGCTCACTGGACCGTGAAAATGAGGTCACAGATAAAAGCCATATAGCAGACTGTCATGTACTACCCAAGACCAACCTATATACCAAATATCATTGACCTACCACTTATAGTTACTGAGAAAATGACCTAATCACAAAATCTTAACATGTTCACTAGACCGTGAAATTGAGGTCAAGTACAAAAAACCATATGACAAACTGTCATGTACTACCTAAGACCAACCTTCATACCATATATCATTGACCGACCACTTATTAAATTTTGAGGAGACGAAATCGATTCTACATATGCTTGGCAGTCTTCCTGTAATATTTCATCCAATTTCAAGTACTTTTAATTTTTCAGGTTATTTTAAGGCAAATTAAGGGTAAATAAAATACGTCACCATCATCAAAACGCCATAAACAACGAAAAAATACCAACAAAATACGTTAGTTTCATTTGGGAAGCCCTTGGAATACCTGTCTTAAGAAAATTGATTGATTGATTGATTGAATATTGTTTAACGTCTACTCAGCAATATTTCAGCTATATCAAGACGAGAACAAGTTTGTTGATAAATAATCACGTTGGGGTATGGAAAGGGCCATGGGACCGGAAATTCTGACTGCCACTGGAAAAGTAGGGTGAAATCGTCAAGGGCGGGGAATTTAGCCTTGTAGCCGATCACCTACGGACCACCCCAAAGAGCTTGCTACAAGGGTTCTTTAACGTGCAGGAAGCGTGGCATTTCTCCAAACACGTGGACCTGAGTTTACATCCCATCCGAAAGATGGGTTGTGTATTTATTAATCCCGCACAACCACGGAATGGGTCCTATTTCTATATCCCGGGACCCTCGGGGTTTAAGAAAATTGAAGTGATTCGTTATAAAGTTATAATCATTGTGACTCAAAGGATGTGTTGTTGATATATCAAAGGATTTACTGTTTTAATCCATTTATTAAAGAGAATTTGATGTTTTTTTTCAAATTTTGAAAAAGATGTTACAAGCAATTTTCAATGAAAGAGTACCCGAGTCATTAACTTTTTTGAAAAAGGGATTTGCTACTTCTGTTCTGCACTGAAGAGACATAAGTTGTAGAATTGTGCATCTGCAAAAACGAAATTTATAGTGACTTTGGTATTGTATTGCCGTTACTAACATATCGGCCCTGAAAGGCCCAAATCTACATTGCTTATAAATAGTAGTAACCGAAGCAAAGTACAGTATATAAAATGTAATGATTCTATAATGATAAGCTTTATAATGTCTTTTATGAAAAATGTCTTTGACCTATCGAAAGCGGTCTTAATAGGCCATAAACGGCCCTAATTCGACCCTAATCTATATAGTTAAGAAATAATGTTAACAAGAACACAGTATATTAAAAATGCAACGATTCTGAAGCCACTGACAAAGGTTTTAGAGCTCTACATCTTTTTTTTTAAATATGCTTGAAATTTTGAGATCGGTAGTTGGCCCTAATTCGGCCTATGTCGGCCTTTACCCAGAATATGGGTTAAAATGGGTATGGGTATTACTTTTTTTACTGACGGCTCGACCCTTGTTTTATGTCCAATATGGAATTGAAGTGAATTGAAATGATTGTTTACCTTGTTTACCTTGTCCTAGAGATCATCTTATAGGCGCAATGCCTGTCCATTTCAACATTTTCTGCTTGTAGTCCAGCTTCCGGTCCATAAAAATTTGTCTCAAATTTTATTGGAAAGTTCTTCCAATGGTCATTTAATCGACTTTTAAAAATATTTACACTACTGGCTTGGACAATATTATTTGGTAATTTATTCCAGTTGTCAACTATTCTCTGTGAAAAGCTATATTTCCTTCTGTTAGTACGACTATACTTCTTGTATATCTTTTAATTATGACCTCTTGTAATTTTGTTTCGTTTCGATCCACCTTATCAATATTGTTTAGAATTTTATATGTCTCGATCATATCAGCTCGGAGTCTTCGATACTGAAGCGTAGGTAGGCCTAAGTGTTTTAATCTTTCTCCATAACTCCAGTTCTTTATTTCTCTGATCATTTTTGTGGCTCTCCGTTGAACATTCTCAATTTTTATTGCTTCTCGTTTGTTTACTACAGACCAGATCGTGCTACCATATTCCAAATGTGGTCTAACCATACTTTTAAATAAAGTAATAAACCTGTCCTTGTCCATGTGTTGAAAGGTTCGGTTTATAATCCCTAGTTTTTGATTGGCTTTTTTTACTTGTAAATTTATATGCCTTTGAAAAATTTAATTTATCATCAATAGTTATACCAAGGTCTTTTTCTTCTGTTGTTGTTTCAATTATGTCATGTGCCATATTGTATTTTGCATCAGTTGGAGGCCCTAGGTGAATATGCTTACATTTTGATTTGTTAAATTTTAGCATTCATTTTTCCGACCATTCTATTAAATTGTCTAAATCTTCTTACATTTTAATCCTGTCTTGCTCGTTATTTACAGTTGCGTATAGTTTGGTATCATCTGCAAACAACTTCACAAAGTTGTGAATAGCATCTGGGAGGTCATAGATATATATGACGAACAAGATCGGTCCCAATACGCTTCCCTGTGGTATACCACTCGTTACGTCGACCCATGTGGAGTTTGTACGGTTTAAAACGACCCTCTGCTTTCGGTCAGACAAAAAGTCTTCAATCAAATTAAATAGTTTTCCTGTTATTCCATAACCTTTCAACTTATATAGAAGCCTCTTATGGGGGACTGTATCAAATGCCTTTTGAAAATCAAGATAAATAACATCTGTGGCATTCTTCTGTCCACCTCTCTATATCTTCGATTAGTTGAGTGACACACGACCGCCCTTGCCTGAAACCATGTTGGTGATTGGTAAGGAAATCATTGTCTTCCATATATTCCATAAGTTGGTCCCTAACTATTCTCTCCATTGTTTTACAAATAATTGATGTTAAACTTATTGGTCTGTAGTTCGAAGCTTCATGTTTTGCACCTTTTTTATGAATAGGGGTAATGTTAGCTGCTTTCCATATACTTGGTAGTTTGCCTTGTTCCATTGATTTGTTGAAAATGATTGTTACTGGTTGTGTAACATTGTCTATTGTTTCTTTAATAATTTTGGGATGGATCTCGTCTGTACCCTGAGATTTATTTTCTTTAATTTTGTTGAGGTGTTTTTTTACTATGGCTTCATTGAAAAATATATTTTCTAATTTCAAATCAGTCCTGCTAGTAAAAACTGGTAATGGGTCTGTGTTAAGCTCATGAGTAAAGACACTATGGAAGTAATTGTTTAGTATTTCAGCTTTTTGCTCATTATCTATGTGGATTTTATCATGGTTGTCTATAATACACTGGATCGATTCTTTTGCTTTGGTTTTTGATTGCACATTTTTCCAAAATGCTTTCGAGTCTTCCTTGGATTTAAGTGCTATTGATCTCTCGTATTTGGCTTGGGCCTCTCGTACTTTAGCGCTTGATACCGATTTGGCTTAGTCGTATCTTTGTTTGTTTGTATTACTCCTACAATATTTGTACTTTTTCCACAGTTTGCGCTTGTTTTGTACTGCAGACAGGGTGTCCTTATCCATCCAGGGAGTATCGTATTGCCTAGGCCTAGATTTGCACACCGGTATGTTTTCCTTACTTATATATGATAATTTATCGGCAAATCTACCCCACAGCTCCTCAATACTTCCTGTTGCCAGTAAATTTTCCCAGTCTACCTTGCCAAGCGATTCATTCATTTCTCTATAGTTACCCTCAAAAATGCATAGTTTATCAGTATTATTTACATCATGTGCATAAACAGTATCATATTTAAAATAAAATTCAAGAACCTCATGGTCACTGTTGCCGATTGGTGCACAATGATTAATATCATCTCTCATACCTTCTTCGTTTGTTAAAATCAGGTCCAGAATATTTGGAATATTATCTCCCCTATATCTTGTTGGATGAATGACATATTGTGTAAGATATAGGTCCATAACAGTTTCAAGAAATTTTGCAGACAAATGATCAGTCACAGTCGCTGTACTTTATGTTTCTCTATCAATTTCTTTGAAGTTAAAATCCCCCATATGTAGAACACTGTCAAATTTGGTATTACAGATTTGTTTCTACCCAATACTTCCTTTAATTCTAGTATACATTCAACATTATTTGAATTTGGGTTTCTATAAATACAGGAGATTAATAGATTTGAGCCTATTCCTGGTTGTATACCAATCTGAACTTGTTCAATATGTTCTGTCTTTATGCTATCAAGTTGGTAAGCTTTAAGTGTTTCCTTCGTGTAAATTATACACCCTCTACCTGTGAAGGTCTTATTTATTGGGCAATGTAGTGTATATCCACTTATATTCCAAAAATTATCCTCGTAATCAATTTGATAGTGTTTTGGGAATATTTCTGTTATGGCAATGATATCATATTCTTTATCGGCTATAATGGTTTGAAGCTCGTATTTCTTATTAAAAAGATTGTCAGCATTAGTGTACATAATTGTCAATTGTGCATTATTTACATCTGTGTACAGTACTGACTGTTGTGCATTATTTACATCTGTGATTAAAACATTAAAATCATTTATTTCGTTGACTCTTTACTCCTGGCAATTGGTGAAAAAATACCTCCAATAACCGTTTCGTCCCCAATTGATGATGTATCCATGATATTTATTTGCAAGTCCGACCGTGGAGTATCCCCAATTTGTAATGAAGGTCGTAAATTAGCACTTAATAAGGGCTGTGATAATACTTGTGACAACAGTTCAGACTGGAAAGTATCTTGCAAGTTTACATTTTCAATAGTGGCTGTAGTAGTCGTTTTAGGTATTTTTTCAATAATTGTCTCCTCATTATAAACTTGATCTTCAATCGACTGGTTTTTCTTTTGATTCTTACTCCCCTTTTTCCTTTCTTCTCTCCTTAATTTGTTGACTTCACGTTGTCTTGGGGTAAGGTCTTTGACAATTATGCATCGCATAAATTCACTTGATTTTGGGTAATTTTCGTAAATTTGAAGCGTTATCCAAGACATTTTTCCTATGTTTTTTATTGTTAAAACTTACTTTCAGTGGCCTATTTACTCCATCTCTAATATTCCCAAGTCTAAAAAGTAACTTAAAATCTAACTCATGTACACCAATATTGTTACACAGTTCTGTAAATTTTGCGCTATCGAAAGTTTTTCTTTCATCACTATTTTCACTTCGGCTTTCTGGCAGGTTAAAAATAATCAAATTTAAAGCCCTGTTCCTTTGATCCTCAGTTTCATACAATTCTTTACGAACTTCATCTAGAAGCGAGTTTTTTATGTCGGATTTGACCTCTTCGGCAAGTTCCACTTTAGCAAGTGCCACCTCCTGTTTGACCTTTGACCCTATATTATGATTCATATCATCCATTTTTTTCTCTACAAGTGTTAGTCTTTGCTGCGTATTTTCTTCCATAGTTTGGAGTTGAAGTGTTAAACCTGTCATGCAAGGAAAATGCTGCTTGCAAACGTTGCAAGTCCATTTTAAGTTATGGCTTATATCATCCTCTAGTGCCAATAGTAATGCAGATGATATATTTGTGCATTTAATACAAAAGCTTAATTCACAAACACAGCAATTTATACATTGAAGTTCATCCGACAGCACGGTCTCACACTTGGGACATGTACTACTACCCATTCTTGGTCTTTTGCCTTGCTTACTTTTTACTACAGGGGTTGAACTGACCAAACTTGAAGCCATAATAATGATATATTTTGTGCCTTATTTGCAAAAATATTGATAGGGCTTCCCTATCAGAAATAAGTATGATTGTGATGAAAACAGTTCATGCGAATATATAGAGCTTCTCTATATCATACCCAATTGGCAAATGCTTAAAAGATCTATAATGTATTTTATGAAAGATACTAGTATTTCTGAAATATTAAGTGCGGCTTTAATCGTCCCAAAACGGCCTTAATCCGGAATATGGGTCAGAACTGACATATGACATATGAATTCGGGGTATTTTATACTTCGAAGTCGATTGGAATAAGATTCCAACCGTTAGAATCCTTCCATTACGGATATATCGGCCTTAAACACAGATGGAACCTAAATCGGTATGTGAAATTGGTGATCAGGCATGGGCTACTGGGACCTTTTTGCTACACTCCTACATCATAATGGTATACCGTAAGTATACATGTATCCTCTTGTGGCTTAATGTAAAAAGAAGTCATGAAAAGATTTCACGTTGCTTTGATATGGAGATCTCATTCTAAAAATGTTTTCTTCTTCGACAATGAAGTGTAAGCACCACGCGTCCTCATACCTTATATCTTTTTTGATGTCTTGGAATTAGGCGTCCTCTACCACGATGTGTTCTATCAAAGGACAATACATATACAGGTAAAATAGCCCTTGGTTAACGTCTAACACGTAGGGAGATTCGGTATTTCCGCCAGAATACATCTGTGTGTCAAATCCTAGCAGTAATTGATGATGAGCTGCGTTTGCTTTCTGACCCATATAGTCACTTTGTGGCTCATTTTACTTACACAATAGTAAATGATATTGAAGGCAATATCACAAAATTTGGACTGCCCAAGGGTTATGATATGGACCAGGGAAATTAATATGGCCCGAGCCGAAGGCGAGGGTCATATCAGTTTCCTGGTCCATATTCCAACCCGAGGGCAGCCCAAATTTTGTGATATTGCCTTTAATGTCATTTACTATCGTATTTATTGCATTGAAGAAATATTAATCTATTTTATACAGCACAAAGGCACTGATCTTATGCTTAATGTAACAAAAAACTCAATAATATTATAACAATAAACACATTATAGTTCCTTTAAAAAATAAAAAAAAAGACATTTTTTAAAGCCACGGCTACCTTAATGTCAAAAGTGGTTTCCTTTTCAGCTCCAGAGTTTAAATATTTAATAAAAAAAAAAGAAACACACAAACAAGATTGGTCTTTTCCAATCAGGTCTCTACTTTAAACTATTTTTCTTGAATTGACTTTAAATCGTTAGTTTTTAAACATTTGTGTACTTTATCAAAACATTAAAACTAATGTAAGATGTACGTTAAGTTAAAATGCGTATTGTAAACGTGAAGTCATGTCAAATCTCGCGGTCCAATTTCGAGCTGATATTGACCGTCAATATCAGAAAATTGGACCGGCGCTTTCCATACTCCAGAATTGTACATGTCAGCTGATCAGTATTAAACCAATGAATTGTCAGAATTTTTAACTGATATGCAATAATTGTTTATAATAAATTCTTTCTTTTTCAGTCGTAAGGAATATTTCATGGCTTTGACGATTCTCTTTGTGGTTGGGGATTCGTAAAACACTTTGTACAGTACCAATAAGTGTTGTTTAGTCGTATCCATCTTTCGTTTTTATGTACGTTGAACCAATTGTATGGGTACTGTAGTTCGGTGAGTCCTATCTCCAATATCCCATCCAAATCAAACATCTGAGGAAATCGGATGGCGAAACTGGCCAGAGAGTTGTTGGGATTATAGGCCATTGAACTGTTACTAGGCAAAATTAGGTAAACTTATAATGTATGATGGGATTGGATTCGGTAAAGAATATCCCAAGCAACTACTCAATAAAACTGTCCACTATTAACTCTTTTGATGTCCAGTGGTTAAATTGTAAATGCTGACGATAATGACTGTATAGAGAACGACGATTTGTCACCTGCATACGATCCCCAATTTCGGTATTTTTCGTCCAAAAGCAACTGTCATTTTCTGTGGGTTGCCTGTATACCTCTCCTTCGTACGTTTGACTTTAAGATCCAACTATTAAACGTCTCTTCATATCCTACCATTTTACCAGATATTGGACTCATTTTATAGATGTCGTCTTCTTTCAACACTTTTTGTAATTCCTCTGCATAAAAAGTACCTTCTATTTTTTGTCAATGACCATCTTTGGTGACGTGTTCACGGTAGGTATTGTTCCATTTATTGTTTGATCTGCACTGATGAGACATAAGTTGTCGAAATGCGCATATGCAGAAAATAAATTACCAGTAACTTCGGTATTTTGTGATTTATTACCACCGGGTCGATGCCTCTGCTGGTGGACTGTTAGTTCCGAGGGTATTCACCAGCCCGGTAGTCAGCGCTTCGGTACTGATCCGAAAACCGATTGTTTTGAAACTTGCAGTATCTTAATTTTGTAAAATTTTGTTTAAAACTAAGGAGTATCTCCCTCGTGCATAGCTGTGTCCTTAGCTGAATTTTGGCTTTTCTATTTAGATATTTTTTGTTATAGTTCTCTATCGATTTTAACATGTTTTTCGGTTAATGGACTTCCAAATGTTTTGGTTTGGTCTGCACTGATGAGACATAAGCTTTCGAAATGTGCATATGCAGAAAATAAATTTACAGTAACTTCGGTATTTTGTTATTTATAACCACTGGACCGATGCCTCTGCTGGTGGACTGTTAGTCCCCGAGGGTATTCACCAACCCAGTAGTCAGTACTTCGGTGCTGACCCGAAAACCGATTGTTTTGGAACTTGCAGTACCTAAATTTTGTAAAATTTTGTTTAAAACTAAGGAGTATCTCCCTTCGTGCATAGGTCTGTCCTTAGCTGAATTTGAGCTTTTCTATTTAGATATTTTTGGTTATTGTTCTCTATCAGCTTTAACATGTTTTTCGGTTAATAGACTTCCAAATGTTTTGGTTTGATCTGCACTGATGAGACATAAGTTGTCAAAATGCGCATATGCAGAAAATTAATTAATAGTAACTTCGGTATTTTTGTCTCGCCCGCGACGAAAGTCGCGAAAGCGAGACATATGCGTGCAAAGTATGACGACGGCGACGGCGACGGCGTTAACTTTTACTAAATGCAGGATTTTTTGAAAACCCTTTGATGTAGGAACATCATATTTCGTCCAGTGGTAGTACTAATCAAGTGCTACCTGACGGACATAACGATATGTGACCTTGACCTCAATTTCACGGTCTAGTGGCCACGTTAAGTTTTTCTGCTTAAGTCCATTTCTCAATAACTAGAAGTGGTAGGTTGATAATATTTGGTATGTAGGTTGGTCTTGGGTAGTACATGTCAGTCTG
This sequence comes from Modiolus philippinarum, assembly GCA_002080025.1. Classification (NCBI taxonomy): domain Eukaryota; kingdom Metazoa; phylum Mollusca; class Bivalvia; order Mytilida; family Modiolidae; genus Modiolus; species Modiolus philippinarum. The sequence goes on along the minus strand of MJUU01012011.1, from coordinate 90,048 downwards.
GCAGGTGACTTTTGTCCTTGACCTCAATTTCACGGTCTAGTGGCCACATTAAGTTTTTCTGCTTAAGTCCATTTCTCAA